>NIJG01001402.1:19689-33827 GCA_002201625.1 Euglossa dilemma | reverse complement strand
TGTAGAAAGTTACCTGTTGGTATAGAATTAAACATTTTGCCGATAATCCAAACTTCGGAGAAGCTAACCCGCCGGATCGAGAGTATAACATCGTGATCAGGGCATGAAATTATTAAGCATTTTAGTGGCGTGTACCTTAACTTCATTATGAATAAGAAGATCGAGGGTCAAACCCATCGAGAACGTTGCCACCTTCTGAGAGAGACAACTGGGTAAGTCAATACTTTCACGTATCCTCCGATTTCGAGAGTCAAACTAGGTATTCAGGAAGTAAACGCAGAGCATAGTATTGACAATAGATACCTTAATTTGCGGAGTGAATATTAAAATAGAGTGTTACATCGTGTGAGAATATTACTAATTGCGATAGATTCCACCGTTTTCCAGAAAGCCATGACATGCGAGAAGCAAACCCGCCGTAGCTACAGAATAGCTACGTGTTAAAGGAAACACATTCGTGAACATTTTAGAGACGGGGACCATAATTTCATTATGAATAAGAAGGTCGAGTGTTAAGCCGATCGAGAAAATTACCACATTCTGTCGGAAACGAATGGCTATGTAAATAGCTTCACATATCTTGTGACTCCGAAAGTTAAACCAGACGTTCCGGGAGTAAGTGCGCCGTACAGTATTGGTAATAAACGTCTTCATTCGGTGTTTGAATATTAGAATAGAGCGTCAAACCGTTTGAGAACGTTACCAAATTCTTTGAGAGTTCAACGGACAAGTCAATAGCTACAACTATCCTGCGATCCCGAGAGACAAACCAGGTATTCCAGGAGTCAATCCGCAGTAAAGTATTCGCATTAGACACCCTATTTCACGGTATAGATACTAAACTACAGAGTGAAACCGCTGTTGAACGGTACCACTCTCCATCAGAGTCGAACGACTGAATCAACGGCATCACACAAGGTTGTGATTCTAAGCGTCAAGCTGGGTATTCCAGGAGTAAATCCGCTGAGCAGTAATGGCAAGAGAAACATTAATTCATGGCATGAATACTAAAGCAGAGAGTCAAACTGTTTGAGAACGTTTCCAATTGGCATAACGATGTAATCTTTAACTGATACCTACCATCCAAGTACCTAACGCGATGTACCGAGATAATAATTGCGTGCGCAAGGAAACAAATTAGTACGCATTTTAGTGACGTATACCTTAATTTCATGCACGAATTATAAGGGCGACGCACAAATCGATCCACAACGTTACTACCTTCTTCGTGAACCGAACTTCTAGATCAATAGCTACACCAATCCTGTTGTTTCGAAGGTCAAAGATGGTATTCCGGGAGTCAAACCAGTGTAAACATCTGGCATCGGACATCTTAATTCACGGAATGAATATTAAGGTACTGCGACAAACTTTTGAAGAACTTCACCTATAGGTACAGAGTCAAACTTTATACGGAAATCCAAACCCACCGCGGAACAAACCCGCCATATCGAGAGTATGACTTTGTGCTCCGAGAAACACATTACTTTACATTTTAGCGACAGACACCTTAATTTCATGCGTGGATTATAAGATAGAGGATCAAACCGTTCGAGAAAGTTACATCTTTCTTTGTAAAATCGCGCATATGATACAATAGCTTCACCTATCCTGTTGTTTGAGAGTCACACTAGGTATACCAGGAGTATATCCGCTGAAGGGTATTGGCAATGGACACCTTAATTCACGGTTTGAATTCTAAAGTAGAGCATGAAACCGTATGTGAACGTTACCAGTTGGTTTAAAGTCAAAGGTTTTATCAAATACCGTACCTACCGAGGACATAACGCACAGCAACTAGTGTGTTGCTAAGTCTAAGCGGAAACAAATGAGTCCACATTGTATGTTCTGGCACTTTATCTACGTGTATCCATGAGAATATCGAGAGGCAAACCGTTTCAGGACGTTACCACATTCTTTGAAATTCGTACGGCAGAGTCAATAGCTTCACATATTTTTGTGACTCCGAGAGTCGAGACTTGTATTCCAGGAGTGAATCCGCTGAACATTATTGACAATAGACTGTATAATTCAGGGTATAAATATTAAAGTACAGCTTAAAATCGTTTGTGAACGATACAAATTGGAATAACGACATACTATTTACCTGATTCTTTACCTTCAGGGAACATAATCCGCTGTGTCGAGGGTATAACATCGTGTTTGATGAATCAAATTAGTAGACATTTTCGTGACGGTAAACTTAATATCATGTATGACTAATAATATCGAGAGTCATCCCGTTGGAGAAGGTAGCACATTGTTGGAGAGTCGAACGGATAAATCAATAGCTCCACCTATCCTGTGATTCCGGGAGACAAAGCAGATATTCCGGGAGTAAATGCGCTGTACAGTATTGGCAACAGACAATTCAATTCACGGTCTGAAAATTAAAGCAGGCCGTCATGCCGTTGTAGAACATCACCTATTGGTGTGGATTTAAATTACTAATAGACAGCCTTACCCTCCGAAAAACTGTCCTGCTGTGTCGAGAGTATAACTCCGTGTTCAGAGGTACGAAATATTATACGTTTTTGAGACGATCACTATACATTCATGCATGAATTAGAAGATCTAGTGTCAAATCTCTCAACAATGTTACCATCTTTTGTGAGTCATGAACGCCTAAGTCTATAGCTTCACCTATTCTGTGATTTGGAGAGGAAACCAGGACATCCGGAAGCAAATCCGGTCAACAGTAAGGGCAAGAGGCACCTTAATAGACGGTTTGAATATTAATGCAGGCCGTCAAGACGTTGTAGGACATTACCTATAGCTGTAGGGTCTAACTTGTTAAAGAATGCCCGTCGCTCCGAAAAACTAACTCCCTGATTCGGGACAGGTACGAACTAGTATACATTTACTGACGAGCACCTTAATTTCATGCATGAATTAGAAGATCGAGAGTCAAACCGTCCGAGATCGTTGCCAGCAGCTGCGAGAGTCGAACGGCTAAGACAATAGCTCTACCTATCCTGCGACTCTGAGAATAAAACCAGGTATTCTGGGAGTAAGTTCGCTGAACGGTTTGGCTATAGACACCGTAATCCGCGGTATGCATATTACAGTAGATCGTCAAGCAATTTGAGAAAGTTACCAATTGGTATAAAGTCAAACGTTTTCCCGATGGCATTCCTTACGTGAACCTCTGCGGCATCATTGAGAGTATAAGTTCGTGATCGCCGAAAAGAAGATAGTATTCATTTTAGTGACGGGCGCTGTAACTTCATGTATGAAGTTAGAGATCCATGGTCAAACCGTTCGGGAACGTTACCAAACTACTTTTGAATCGAACGGCTACGTCAACAGCTTCACCTATCCAGTGATTCTGAGAGTCGAAGGTGGCATTCCTGGCGTAAATAAGCACAATAGTATTGGCAAAGGACACCATAATTCATGGTTTGAATATGAAAGTGTAGCTTGANGTCAACAGCTTCACCTATCCAGTGATTCTGAGAGTCGAAGGTGGCATTCCTGGCGTAAATAAGCACAATAGTATTGGCAAAGGACACCATAATTCATGGTTTGAATATGAAAGTGTAGCTTGAAACCGTTCGGCAACGTTACCAATTGCCATGATGTCAAACGTTTAACCGAAGGCCTTACCTGCCGTGACTATTACTCGATGTATCGAGAGTACATCACGTTGTTCAGAGGAACAAATGAGTATACATTTTAATGTCGAGCACCGTAATTTCATGAATGAAATAGATGATCGACGGTCAAACGATTCCAGAACGGTACCACCTTCTTGAGGATCGAACGGCTAAGTCAGTAGCTACACCTATCCAGCCATTCTGAGAGAAAAACTAGGTATTCCGGGAGTAAGTCGGCTGTTCAGTATTGGCATTAGAGGCCCCATTTCTGGGTATAAATATTGAAGTGCAGAGTCAATCCGTTCATGTATAATTCGTATTGGTATAGAGTCCAACTTTTTACCGAAAGCCTTACCGTTCGAGAACATTACCACCTTCTTTGAAATTCGAGGAGCTAAGTCAATAGCTTCACATGTCCTTTGATTCAGGAAGTCACACCAGATGTTCCGGGAGCAAATCCAACGATCAGTGTTGGAAATACTCTTCCTTAGTTCACGGTTTGAATATTAATGTGGAGTGTCAAGCGGTTTGAGAGCGTTATCAATTGGTATAAGGTCAAACGTTTTACGGAAGGCCATACCCTCCCAAAAACTAACCCGCGGTGTCGAGTGTATAACTTCGTGTTCATAGAAAGAAATTAGAATCCATCTCAGTATCGGTCACGATAACTTGATGTATGAATGAGAATATCGATGGTCAAACCGTTCAAGAACGCTTCCACCCTCTTTCTAGAGTCGAACGGCGAAGTCTATTGCTTCACGTATCGTGTGATACACAGAGTCAAATCACGTAATCCGGGAAAGGCACAGCTGGAGTTTATTGGCAACTGAAACCTTAATTCACGGTATGAATATTAATGTCGAGACTCAAACCGATGGAGGACATTACCAATGCGCATAAAGTCGTTCCTCTTACCGAATACCGTACCTTCCGGGAACGTAACCCGCTATAGGGAGTGTCTTGCTTAATGTGCACGGGACCAAATTGGTAGACCTATTAGCGCAGGATCACCACATGCTTGGATAAGAATATCATGATCGATTGCGAAACCGTTCGAGAACGTTATCAACATCCTTGAGAGTCGAACGGCTAAGTCAGTAGCTTGATCTACCCTGATATTCGGAGGAGCAATCCAGGTATTCCTGATGTGAATCCTCTGTACACTATTGGAAATAGACAGCTTATTTCACGATATGAACATTAAAGCTGTGCATCAAACCGTTGTAGAACATTACCTATTCGTACAGAGTCAAACGCTTTACCAAAGAGCTAACCTTCCGTGAAGCTAGCCCTCTGTATTGAGCGAATAACTTCGTGTTCAGAGAAGCAAGTTCGTATACATTTTGGTTGCGGCTACATTAGTATCACGTGTGAATTCGATGATCCAGGGAAAAGCGGTTCGAGAATGTGACCACCTTCCTTGAGATTGGAACAGCTAACAGAATAGCATCTTTGGTAGTCGAACGGGCAAGTCAGTAGCTTCAGGTATCCTGTGAATCCGAGAGTGACACCGTATATTCCAGCAGTAAGTACTATCAACAGTTATGGCAATAGACATCTCAACACTATTCCTACCAGGACCGGTCAAATGACCGTTTTCAAATTTTCAATTGGAATTTCGTACATTCAACGTAAGTGTATGGCCTTTAAATTTTACGACTTTCCCTCATATATATGTATGATTCATTTTTCAATATTCACTTAATTTTTTACTGTTTATTTTCTGAGAAATATGTGCCTTACCTACCACGATCGGTCATTTGACCGGTAGTACGATTTATACATTTATGTAATAGTTCCTCTCTAAAACTCAATGCCAAAACTATAAAGTCGTTACAAACGAAAGATAATGTAGTTGTGGCACGATTTTATCCGACAAGTGCCTTCCAGAAAATGGTTTACGGCACATCCAAGTGTATACAGTTCCCGCCCGACTATCGGGATTGCGTTGTTTATTTGCTTGATTGCAATCTTATATGGTCCAGACCATCAAATGTTCTTAGGCCATCGTATCTACGATGACATAAAATGACTTCTAACTGAAAGAAATGTGTAGACGTTTTCTCACGAATTCAAATCAGTATACTCTTGCAACACGAACAGAGTGCATCGAAATGTGAAGTCACAAAGACCATACTTGGCAGTCTTTTATTATTATTTCGTAATATTTTATATCGTATTACGTGTTATAAGGGCAATTTTCAAAATAGTGGACAAGACTAATAATACGTCGCAGTAAGTTTTACATTTTATCTTTTATTCATTTTCTTATCTATTTTGATTTACATTTTCATATTTCAGTTTTTATTTTCTCCGTTGAATATTTACCCCAAACTGTCAAGACGATTGAGAAGTGCGAATATATTATTAGCGGGAATAAATGATCTCGATGCAGAATGTTCTTAAGATGATGAGGCAATTCTGGATATGGAAAATGACACTACGCAAAATTGTGATCCATTTGAATCCGACTCGAACACCGATGATAACGAAGAGAATATTTCGAACGTACGTAGGCGACGAGAGAGAAGAAGATTTTTAGTTAGTTCCCATAGTGCGAATATAGAAAAGGCGAGTGATATTACGATGGCCGGAACTGTTTGGCAGGAAGTAAAAATAAGGTGTAATCCTGGAAGAGCACCTGGACATATCATTTTTCGGGAAACATCAGGCCCGACTGTGTACAGTAAACGTAATATTATGAAAGGCGAAATTAGGACGGCATTTTCATTGATAATTGATAAAAATATAATCGAACTTACAAGAAAGTGCAGAGAGGCAGAGGCATTTATAGTGTTGGGATATAGATGAGAACCGTCTACTGCAAAGTTATATGCAACGTATGCAATTATGTGCGCACGCGAGGCATATGAGGCTAAGAATATAGATATAGCAGTTCTGTGGAATAGAAAGTGGGGCCTGCTTTTTTCCTCAAATACTATGAGTAGACATGACTTTACGGAGATTATGAGATATATTCGATTTGACGACAAAAATCAAGAAGCCAACGACTACAAACCGACAAATTCGCTATGATTTCCAAAGTGTGGTACAAGTTAATTGACAACAGTCAAAATTGCTATAAACCAGGTCCATATATTACTATTGACGAACAATTGTTTCCAACGAAAGCATGGTGTATATTCACTCAATACATGCCCAAAATACCGTACAAATTTGGTATAAAATTTTGGTTAGCATCCAATGTACGTAGCAAATATATAATAAACGGCTTTCCATATTTGTGAATAGATGAAAGTAGAGAACCCTCAGTTCCTCTTGGAGACTTTGTCGTTATGAAATTAGCAGAACCGTATGTAGGATGTGAAAGAAATATAACCACAGACAACCTTTTTACGAGTCTACCTTTAGCAACAAAACTTTTAGCAAAAAAAAAAAAAACTACGATTGTTGGGACAATTAGGGCAATTAGAAAAGTGCTACCAAGACTGGCAAAGCTGAAAAATGATGACATGGCAATTTTCGTAACCAAACTCTATCGCTCAAATAATTGTATGTTGACAATTTACAAAGCCAAACCAAGAGAGAAAGTTCTAATTCTCAGTTCGATACACAACTCCGTACAAGTTGAAGAAAATGACACCCGAACACCGGAGACAATTGAATTCTATAATAGCACCAAATTTGTCGTAGATGTGACCGATTAAATGTCCAGAAATTATTCGGTAAAATCTAAATCTCGGAGATGGCCTTTGCAAGTATTTTTTAATATCTTGGATTTAGCCGGGATAAATGCATGGGTGTTACATAAAGAAACTGCAAGAGCAGAAATTACAAGCCTGGAATTTCTGTTCCAATTGGAAGAGGAACTTGCCATCGAATACCAACAGGAGCTCGGCAAGGAAAATCAACCAATACCCATCGCAATTACAAAAACAGGTTGCCGTGGACGGAAAACATGTCAGATAAGGTATTGTAAAGATAATAAGGCGAACAAAATCTGACTAAAATGCAAAATGTACGTATGCGGAAAATGTACAGTTGAAAAGCCTATTTGTAAAAAATGCGACGAAACAGAATAAAATGTAGATTATGTACTCTTGAATAAACGAAAGTATATTTTTATACTGGTGAACTGGCTATTGGTCTGCATTCAATATTGAAAAGTATAAGTTGTGAAAGACCGGTCATTTAACCGGCCACGGTAGGAATTGGTATACGTGATGTGTCGGTAGGAATAGTGTTAATTCACGCTATGAATATTAAATTAGAGAGTCAAACCGCGGAAGAACATAACGTATTTGTATAGAGTCAAACTCTTTCCCGAAGGCCTTACCTACAGAGATGCTAACCCGCTGTATCGAGCGTATATCGCCGTGTTCAGTGGAACAAATTACACAACAAATTAAACAACAAATTACATTACAATGGCGGGCACCATAACTTCATGTATGAATAAAAGGGTCGAGCGTCAAACCGTTAGAGAATGCCATCATCTTCCTTGAATGTCACACTTCTAAGTCAATGGCTGCACCTATCCCTTGATTCCGAAAAGCAATTCAGGTATTCCAGGAGTAAATGCGCTGAACGGTATAGGTTTAACGATTGGTCTCAAACGGTTTGACGCTTTACATTTCTCTTCAAACCGTGTATTAGAGTGTCTATTGGCTGTGCTGTTCAGCGAATTTACATCAGGAATACCTGGATTGACTATCCGAATCCCTGGACTGGTGAAGATATTGAGTTGGCCGAACTAATCTCAAAGAAGGCGGTAACTATCACAAATGGCTTGACGATCGACCTTCCTATTCATAATGAAATGAAGGCCCTTGTCACCAAAATTTATGACAGTTCGTACCTTTAAACACGGTGTTTTACTCCCGATACAGCGGGATAGTTGTTCGGGGGTGAGGTGTTCTGTGAGAAGTTTAACCCTTCAGGAATGGGTAGTGTTCTGCAACGGCTTGACGGCCTACTTCAATATTCGAACAGTGAATTGAGGTGTCTCTTGACAACAGTATACTGCGGATTTACTCCTGATATGCCTGGTGTGTCCCTCCGAAACACTAGTATAGGTGATTCTATTATCATAGGTGTGCCATTCTCGAAGAATACGGTAACGTCCGCGAACGGTTTGGCTCTAGATATTCTCACCCATACATGAAATTTAGGTGCCAATCACTACAATGTATACTTGTTTGTTTCCTGTTACACTAAGTAAAGCAATCGCTGCAGCAGGATAGGTTCTCGGTAGGTATGGTAATTGGTAAGGCCTTTGACTTTATACCAATTGCATAGCGCTCTCAAACAGTTTGACACCTTACTGTAATAATCGTACCGTGAATTAAGGCCTCCAGTGCGAAAAGTGTGCAGCGGATTGACTCCTGCAATACGTGGGGTGACTTTCGGAATAACTGGATAGGTGAAGGAATTGCTTCAGCTGTTCGGTTCTCATGGAAGGTAGGTTCGTTCTTCAACGATTCGACTCTCGATTTTGCGATTCACACATTATAATATGATGTGCTTCTGCAGTATTGTTTACTGATATCTTTCCGTGAGCACTAAGCACGATACGAGATACTGTGAGTTTGGCTCTAGGATGGTAAGGTATTCGGTAAAATGTATGACTGTATACCAATCCGTTACGTTCTCCATCGGATCGACTCTCTACTCTAATATTCAAACCAGGAAACAAGATGTTTATTTCCAACTTTGTTCAGCGGATTGTCTCCTGGAATACACGGCTTGAGCCTTGAAATCTCATCTTCAGCTGAAGCTATTGATTCTTCCGTTCGTCTCTCAATGTATGTGGTGACGATCTAGAGCGGATTGACCCTCGATCTCCTAATTCATACATGAAGTTAAGGTGTCCGTCACTGAATTCAAAACTAATTTATTTCTCTGAACACGAAGTTAAGCTCTCGATGAAGCGGGTGATGTTCGAAGTAGGTACGTCCTACTGTAGAATGGTTGACCATATATCAATTGGTATCGTTCTCAAACGTATTGTGGCGCTACTTTAACATTAAAACCGAGAATTATGGTATCCATTGTCAATACTTGTCAGCGGATATACTCCTGGTATACCTACTGTGTCTCTCCGAACCACACGATAGGAGAAGCTATTGTATTATCCGTGCCACTTCACGAAGATGGTGGTATCGCTCGCGAACGATTTCATGCTCGACCCTCTCATTCATATATGAAATTACTGTGCCGTTCCCAGCAATGTATACTATTTAGTATCTCTATATACGAAGTAATGCTCTACAAAGATCGGGTTATGTTCTCGGAGGATAAGGTTTTGTGTAAAACTATTGACACCATCCCAATATGTTACGGTCTACAAATGTTTAACTCAGTACTTTAATATTCTAACCGTGGACTAGGGTCTCCGTTACCAATATTGAACAGCGGAATGACTCCCGGAATACCTGGTTCGACTATCGGAATCAAACGACAGTTGAAGTTTTTGACTTATCCTTTCGATTCCCAAAATATGACACAACTATCTCAAACGGTTTGACCCTTGATCTTGTTATTCATAATGTAATTAAGGTCCCTGTCACTGAGGTGTTTATTAATTTGATCCTATGGACACGAAGTTATACTCTCGAAACGGCCTGTTTGCTTTTCCGATGGTAAAGCCATGGTTAATGTGTTTGACTTTATACCAATTGGTAACGCTCTCAAACGGTTTGTTGATTTACTGTAATAATCATACCGTGAATTAAGGTGTCTATTGCAAAAACTCTTCAGCGGACTTACTCCGAGAGTACCTAGCTTGACTCTCGAAAGCACACGGTAGATGAAGCTATTGACTTAGACGTTCATTAGTAGAAGAAGGTTGTGACATTACCGAATGGTTTGACCATCGATCATCATATTCAACCATGAAATTAAGGTGCCCCGCACTACCATGTGTACTAATCTGTATCTCTGAACACGAGGTTACCCTCTCGATACAGCGAGCTACGTTCGTGGAAAGTAAGGTCTTCGGTAAAACGTTTTGCTGTATAGCAATTGGATACGTAGTCGAACGGATTGTCTCCCTACATTGATATTCACATCGTGAAGTGAAGCGTTTATTGCCAATACTGATCATCGAATATACTCATGGAATATCTTGTTTGGCTCTTGGAATTTGGCTCAAGATACGTGAAGATATTGCCTTAGCTATGCGACCTGCAAGAAAGGTGTAAACGTTGTTGGATGGTTTTACTATCGATTTTCTTATTCATACCTAAAATTAATGAGCATGTCACGAAAATGTATACTAATTTCCTTCTCTGCACACGAACTTATACTCTCGATATAACGGGATATGTTCTCAGAAGGTAAGGCCTTCGGTAAAATGTTTAACAGTATAACAATATGAAACGTTCAACAACGGTGTGACGCAGTATATTAATATACAATCCTCGAATTAAGGTATCTATTGCGAATACTGTACAGTGCATTTATTCGCAGAATAACTCGTTTGACTTTCGGAATCACTGGATGTATGAAGCTATAGACTTAGCCGTTCAAATCTCAAAGAATGTGGTAACTTTCTCGAACGGTTTGACGCTCGTTCTCCATATTCATAATGAAATTGTGGTCCCTGACACGAAAATGTTCACTAATTTCATCCTCTGAACACGACGTTACACTCTCGAATATGCATGGTACCGTCTCCGACGGTTGGGCTATCAGTAAGCTGTTTGACTCTGTACCAATAGCTAACGCTCTACAACGGCATGACTGGCTGATTTTATACTCAAAACGTGAACTATGGCGTCTATTGCCAATAGTAAACAGCGGATTCACTCCCGGAGTAACTGATTTGGCTATCTGAATTACAGTGTAGGTGAATCTATTGACTTGGCCGTTAGACTCCCAAAGGTAGTGTGAACGTTCTCCATGGATTTGAATCCAGATTATTTAACTCATACCTGAAAATAAGGTGTCCGCCTATTAATAAGGCTACTAATATGTATCCGTGTGAACTATGCATGATACTCGCTACTGCGGGGTAGGTTCGTGGAAGGCAAGGTATCCGGTAAAAGGTTGACTATATACCACTTGGTAATGCTCTAGAACGGTTTGACGATCTACAGTAATATTTATACCGTGAATTAAGGTGTCTATTGCCAATACTGCCCTCGGTATTTAATCGCGGAATACATTGTTTTTCTTTCGGAATCTCAGGAAAGGTGATGCCATTGGCTTAGCTGTGCGACTCTCGACGACCGTGGTAACGTTATCGATCGGTTTGACCCCCGATCTTCTAATTCATACATGAAATTAATGTGCCTGACACAAAAACTGATAATAACTTGCATCGCTGAGCACGAAGCTATAATTCCGATACAGCGAGTTAGCATCTGGGAAAATTAGGCCTTCTGTGAAATGTCTAACTATGTAGCAATAGGAAACGTTCTACAACGCATTGACCCTGTTCTTCAATATTTAAACCGTGAAATTGCGTGACTAATGCCAATACTGTACAGCACATTTGCTCCGGGAGTACCAGGTTTGACACTCGAAGGCACAAGATAAGTGAAGCTACTGACTTTGCCGATCGACTATCAAAGAAGCTATTGTGTTAGCTGTTCGAATCTCAAGGAAGGTGGTCACCTTCTTGAGCGGTGTGACCCTGGATATTCCAATTCACATATGATATTAAGCTGTCCGTCACTAAATGGAATACTAATTTTCTTCACTCAACAATAGCTACATTCTAGATACAGCGGGCCAACTTCTCTGACGCTAATGCCTTCGGTAGAAAGCAATAGCTATAGTGCTGCAACAGTATGGCGGTCTGCTTTAATATTCAAACCGTGAATTCAGGTGTCAATTGCCAACACTGTTCATTGCATTTACGCCTGCAATAACTGGTTTGACACTCGGAATCATAGGATTGATGAAGCTAATAACAAAGTGGTCCGATTCTCAATTATGGTTGTAGCGTCCTCGAACGACTTTACATTCTATCATCTATTTCTGCATGAAATCACGGAGCGTGCCTCCTAAATGTCAATTTATATGTTTATATGAATACTAAGCAGGGCAGTCTCTCCAGCGGGATGGACAGTCATACTGCTGTAGAACGTTACATATTGCTATACGGTTAAACTTTCTGCCGAGGACCTCACCTGCCGAGAAGCTAACCGGCTGTACCGAGAGTATAGCTTCGTGCCCTGAGGGACGGATTAGTACAAATTTTAGTGACTGGCACCTTAATTTCATGTATCAATAAGATGATCGAGATGCAAACTTTTCCAAAACTTTACTAGCTTCATTGAGAGTCACACAGCTATATCAATAGCTTCACCTATCATGTGATTCCGGGAGTCAAGCCAGGTATACCAGGAGTAAATCATATGCACAGCGTTGGAAATAATCGTGCTCAATCAAATGGTATGAATATTAAGGTAGACAGTCAAACCGTCGGTCAACATTTCCAATTTGTGTATGGTCAATCTTCTTACGGAAGGCCATGCTGTCAGAGAACCTAACCCGCTGTATCGATAGTATAACTTCGTGTCACGCGAAGCAAATTAGTTTTCATTTTAGTGACAGGAAACTTTATTTCAGGTATGAATGAGAAATTCGGGTGGCGAACTGTTCCAGAACGTTACCACCTCCTTTAATACTCGAACAACAAAGTCAATAGCTACACCGATCCTGACATTCCGAGAGACAAACCAGTCATATCGGGTGTATATCCACAAAACAGTATTAGAAAATGACACCTCCCATCACGGTATGAATATTAATGTAGGGAGTCCAACTCTCGGAGACTGTTACCAATTGGAATAAAGTCATTCTCTTTACCCAATTCCTTACATTCCGAGAAACCAAACCGATGCAGCGATTGTGTTCCTTAGTTTTCACGTAATAAAATTGATAGATATTTTAGCAGACGGTCAAGTTATTTTCATGCATATATAGGAATATCGAGGGCCAACGGTTCTTGAGCGTAGCAACCTTTTTTGAGAGTGGCACAGATACGTCAATAACTTCAATTATTCGGTGAAACCGAGTGTCAAACCAGGCATTCTAGTATTACATCCGCTGTACATCATTGGCAATGGACTCCTAAATTCACGGCATGAACATTAAGGTAGGAAGTAAAATCGTCGGGGAACGATAGAAATTGTTATAGAGTCATCCTTTTTACAGAATACGTAATCTTTCGAGATCGTATCCAGCAGTATCAAGAGTATGACGTCGTTATAAGGGAAACAAATTTGTACTCATTTCGGTGACGCGCACGATTATTTTATGGATGAGTAAGGATTCCGAGAGGCAACCTGGTCAAGATTGTTTGCGCCATCTTTGAGAGCCGCAGAAATCAGCCAATACCATCACAAATCCTGTGATTCCGGGAGTCAAGCCAGTCATTCCCGGTGGAAACCCGCTGAGCAGCAATGGCAATAGACACCATAATTCGCGGATGAAAACTAACGTGGAAAGTTAGCATCAGTATTGGGCATAGACACCATAATTAACGCTTTGAATATTAAAATAGAGCGTCACCCCGTGTGAGAACGTTAGCAATTGTTACAAAGTCAAACGTTTTGCAGAAAGCCTTAC
>NIJG01001401.1:14068-32623 GCA_002201625.1 Euglossa dilemma | reverse complement strand
GGGGGGGCATCGATGGACCAGTCGACGGACAAGACTACCAGGACGGACGATCTCGAAGTCAGCAGGGAGGAACTACAGCAGCTGGCATGGAAACTCGTGACGAGAGAGACCGCATCGGGACAGGATGGTACTCCGGGTTGGGCGTGAGCGCATCGCCCGGGGTGCACTATTAGACAGTACGATGCAGCGGCTGAAAGAATGCCAGGAGAAAGGTGTGTTTCCCATAATCGGCAAGCTGCTATGTGTTGTTTTGTTCAAGCAGCAGGGTAAGACCCCCGACTCCCGCACGGCGTACAGGTCCTCCTGCGTATCCAACGAGCCCATGAAACTCCACGAGCGGGTACTGGCAATCCGTTTGAGGGAGGAGCTACTGGGGATGGCCCGGATTTGGATGACAAGGAGTACGGCTTCCAGCGAGGACGATCCACATTCGATGCCCTCAGGAAAGTCCGTTCCTTGTCGGAAGCTGCCGTACACACGGGCGGTGTCGTGTTGCTGGCGAGTTCGTCGCCCTCCGCCATTATCACTGGGTTGGTGAAGGAGAAGAGGTCATGGCGCAGGATGGCCGCATTTTGAGAGCACGTGATGCTACATAAGGAGGCCGCAGAATGGGTAATAGTGGTGGTGGCCCCTATTCGCATGGGAAGAATGCGGAGGAGAGCGCGTCGTGAATTTGCCGCTACGCCATCTGAGAACTAACCAAGAGTGTAAGGCCCTGGTGGGTCGAATTGCGGGACAGTCTCTGTCCTACTATACTCAGCCGCCATGTCGAACCAGTGGTGATTGGGTGGCAAAACCGACTATCCCGCAGGCCGCTGTCGAGAGAGACGGCGTCGCGTAGTGCTCGCCTGGGGCCGTTGAAGACACGAGAAGGAAGAGTACCAAACAGAAACGTATGCCATAGCGGAGCTTGGATTACGTGCTCGACGTGGGGGTCACTGGAAGACCGTGGTGACAAGCGCCTGACTTCCGGGTCGCCAGATAGACTATGGAATTTCATGATGAAGATATAATGTGGCTGGTTTCATAACGTCAGGGTCGGCTCATGTGTTACATCCCAGTTATTCCTTCAACAAGCTATACGTTCATCCATGAGGTATAGCAGAGTATATTAGCGATACAAGCCAAGTATAGCTATTACCTTCAACGAGGTATATAGTCATACCGCGCCGGACACGCGGAGCTGTTCCCCGTACATAACCTGCGCTGTATATGGCGGTGTCGCGTAAATGGCCTATTCCATCGCGGATCGTGTAATAAATTGCCGCGTATTCTCGAAGCCCTGAAAACTAATATCGCGGGAGAAGAAATCGCTAACCGCTAACGCTCCGTTCACTCGATGCCAGGCGTCGTGTTTCGTGCGACGGAACGATCCGAAAGAGGGCGGGGTGCAGACAGGGAAGGAACCCCACAGTCTGGCAGCCCGACCCCAAGTCCAAACGTACGACGAACCGGCTGGTAAAATTTCGCCGCGAGGCATTGGTGTATCCGAGCTGCCATTACTTCATCGGCCGACAAGGCGAACGTAATATCTAAGTGTACATCTCCGCGATATCTTACGGCATGGGAATTTCCCCGCGCATCTGTTTCTTCTTCGGAGCCATACACCTTCCCCGGGAATGCGTATACCGCACACTTCGGGCTGCCTACGCCGCTTCCAAACTTCGCAAATCGCTCGTTTCCCGATGCAGATGCGATTCCGCTCGCCTACGTGGCCGATGCGAGTCGCGGGGCACGTTTCATTCGGCGATCCTTCTCGCAACCGCAACAGACCGCGCCACAATCACCGGTCCGCATAGCACAATATGTTCGATCCAGCTTTATATCCCCGTGACGAAGTTTTAATGGCGCAAGCTTCTGCTGCCTAAGTGCAATCCGATATACACGCTCCGCGGCTGTTGCCTCCAAGTTTCCGACGAGAAACAGCTGCAATTTAAACACAAAACCATTATACTATAATACGCGTATTCGGAGATATATAAGCAAACGTGATATTCCGATTCTCTGCACCAATCCGGACAATTCTACGCTAAACACATCGCGAGGAAGGCTCCGAGATCACGGAACTCATCCAATCGAGTTCTTCCTCACATAATCAAGGATTTACGTATTCATTCGAGCAAACCCATGGCGAACTGCTCCACTGACCTGCAAATCCGAATACGACCGTAAACTTAGTCCAAGTAAACAAGCGGAACACCATACACGCAGACATATCGCGCAACAATCGTTTTGTTTTCGTTTAAAGGGCAGCCAGAACTGATGCACCGTTTATTACGACATCGCGAACCAAATCAAAGCTGAATGTTGCCTTGAGCGGACTCGCGTCCAACAATTTAGATGCAAAATATCGATGATACATTCTCAATGTCGAGTTTAAATTCTAATAATTTGTTATCATGTATCATCGCGTTTATATAACTATTCTGCTGTTCTCCTCATTTTACTGGGATTCTCATATTTTGATATATTTTTCACCGTTTCGTTGTTATTTCATTAGCTGAGTGAGGAAAAAATGATTTATTATCTGCCGTGAGTGTCTATAATGATCTGAAAAGAATCTGTCGTTTGCAGCCGATTCCAGGGATACGAGATTCTTATCACTGTCCCCTAATTTGTCGATGCGTCGTTGTTTCAGCTTACCACTCCGTTATTTGTATCGGAGAATGGGGCGGAAAATGCAAAAGACATTTTCCGCCATTCATCAAGGAGAAACTATTAGCGCGCGTTATTGAGCATGAGCGATGTGAAAAATAAATGTTCAGACGGTTGACGCGAAGTTGAATTGAACGAATAGTACTCAAATGATGGCTCGTTGGAGATACCAATTTCCAGCCACATACCGGAATGCAAAACGAATTCTCCCTTTTAATTATTCGCTATAACATTAATTAAACTGAACTCGAGGGCGCAAGGAGGGAGCGATTGAAAGTGATCAGCCTAGCGGGATGGAACGCGCCGACGAATTGGTGCGAGTTAAGTTTCCGCGTAATTTTGGAAGCTCTTTAAGACTGAAAAGGCACGCACAATAATATTCGCCGCTTTGCGGATTCTAATAAATCGCCTGTGCGGCGGTTGGCCCAGGTCAATGGTGAGAAGGAGTAGACGTCGTCCCTGTGCATCGCGGGAGCGATAGGATATGTCTATCGAGCGAAGAATCGTCCGCGACCGTAGTTGGATGAACGACTAGGATTCGGCATGCAATTCCAGCGACATGTCAGAATACCCATTGCACCGCTCGCGAGTGTTTATCTTTCGAATATCGACTGCCAAAATTTCTGTTCCGAACAAGTGCTCATGGCGAACCGAAGCGAGGGACAAGGAAACTGGGAATGCTGCTCCAACAATGACCGGGCATGTCGTTTCACGCGATGCTTCCACTAATTTCCTTCAATCCCCTTTTCCAGACTAAGCGACTAGCTCGTGATCAACTTTTCGGAATATGTAATTAGAAAATGCTCTCACGGATTATGACATTTGTTTGATCAAACATGAAGAAGTGTTCCGTTGATGAGAGAGCCCCGTACTCTGCCCTTTCGCGTATCCTGATTACAATGCTCTGCTTGCTGTTGCGACTTTTGTACTGGCCTAGGCAGATCATTCCAGATGGCATGGTTTCCTGCTTTGGCTTTTAGCTTCCATTTGCCACGATATTGCCCCTCTCTTTTCAATACTCCAACATTACCGTGACACGCAGATACGGAACCTAAATTTGCGTATAGAGTCTTAACCAGTTTCGATTATGCGTAACTCCGAATAGGCATTGATAAGTTGCGGATTCATTTCCCGAGCCTATAGAATAATAACGAACCTTCCAGCTGCTTGTGGAACAATTCCTATCCAAGGATTCGCATTCCATTCGTAATTCGATCGAGAAATAACGTTACATAAGAATCGAATATCGAGAGTAGAAAATGAGAAGCATAAAGGTATATTTTTCCTATCTTCCAGTTGGATTTCTATTGGCAATAGCCCCGATTTATTTCCATACTACCTCCGTGCAACGTCTGCTCGTATCGAGTTGTTCGACTTATTTCTATGCCATATGCGAGCAAAGTTTGTTTACAGCAGCTCGATGTGTCGGAAACGCGTGGAGGTTGTGTAAGAAGATAGCCGCCGGTAATGAAACCTCCATAACAGCGGCTCATCTGCGAGGGACGATAAAAGGGGAACGGCCGGAAATTCGGTGGATCCGAAAGTCGGGAGAAATAATGTGGGCAGGGATCGCGCCCTCAGTATCATGCACTGAATGCGGCGTCACTTTATTCGCGAACCAATGTAATTTTGCTCTCGATCGCGGGAAAGATGACACCAAACACGCAGCAACGAATTATCTACGGCTATAGCGTAGAAATAAACGCTGAGCTGATAAATGTCGCTGCTTTATCGACCACCGAATACCGGACCAGGCATTATGCGAAACAATCCGCCCCGTCAAATTCCATTCGTTTGCAAATTTCGTCCCATCATGATATCCCACCACATGATGTTCGTCGTACCCCTAATTTTTCCGCACATGTATCCGATCCGATTGTCTTCAATCGCCCCGAAACCGAAAGTCGACAGACTGCTTTTGCTTACTTGGCTCTTCGAAGAATTCCGGCGATCGTGCGGATTAGATGGATACCCATCGCTTCTGCTGTTATCGATATTTTGATGTGCAAATTTCTCTGTGGCTAGCCCGTTTCGAGAAATCACCCGACGGATGTTTCCACCCTATTTCACCGCTTGATTTCGATGGAATAGTTTCGTTTTGAAATCCCTCGTGGTTAGCAGGTGGTATAAGGTGACGAGCTCTATCATTTGGAGTTTGCCAAGAGCATGAAAAATCAGCAACTGCAATTAAATGTTGGAATGCGAGAGAAGAAAGCGGGATTTTGAAATATGTCGGAAGTCCGACATGGAACGCGAGTATATGGTTCTCGGATTATGGGATCGTAACGAGTTTTCTAGATTGCGTGCACTTTGTTCGTGGACAGTCCCTAACAATATACGAGATATTTGAGTTCTCAAGAGTGAACAAATAGAGACGACAGAATGGAAGCTGGTCGAGACGATATAATTAGAGGCTGAAGACGATGAAATTGGACGTCAAGAGAAAAAAATATTAAATAAATTGTTTAAGGAGTTGTACGTAAGTGGCTTAGGCACTCATAATCTTGCTTCGGACACCTAACCACCCGTGGACGAAGAAAATTTACATGTTACCCCTCGGAGGTCGAACCGACAAATGGCTCTAGACGCGTCGCGCCATTCCATATATAGTAGTCGATCCGCCGAAAACCGATTATTACTTTTCCGTTGTAATAGAGAATAAATTATTATTTCTTTCATTTTCGTTATAAATTCACGTCACCTCCAGTCTATTATTAATAATCAATGTTTTGCTAGAAATAATTGCATTCTCGTTAGCGGTTATTATATTCGCCATTTATAGTTAATTATTGATGAATATTTTTATTTTTGCAGTAAATTCGCGACTCGGGCGATTTAGCGAGGAGAGTTTTAATTTGTTGTTAATAATAAATTTTTCAATTTGAGCATTCTTGTGCAAATGATTTGTACAAAAGATAATCAGTCAATTTTCCGTTTTTGATGCGTATCTATGTCACGATGTTGGTATCACAGATAAATCGAATAGCTCGCCTCCTGCAATTGCTAAATTTTCATGAAATGTGCATGTTAAACACATGTAAATACTTAACTTCAGGACCGCCGGCATATTGAGACCGATGTACATACACAATTTATCTATTGTTCATTCCAATGACAAGTTTCGAAGTATAAAACCATTCCTGCAAAAATTCGCATTTTTATTCATTACGCTGTTATCGGTATATTATTCCAGCGCATTGTCAAAGTAGTCATACATCTCCAGCTAACGCAGAAATATTTCCTTCTGCGTATGTATTCCATATCCGTTTAAAGATATGAATTCTTCTTCATTCCTGTTAAAATATCGGGTCTTACAAAATATAAATGAAATATAATACGCACTAGTGCCGACAATTGAATAATTATTACTACCTTTCACATCTGTGGAAAGCAATTGCAAGCTTGAGAGCTCTGAAACAAGTTCCTTTACTCTATTTCAAGATCATTATTGACCCCTTTCCTACCGCCCGACACACGCCGTGAGGTCATTTAACACTCATTCCTTTGTACCCTCCGTAACATCGGAAATAATAAAGGCGTCCCCCGCGCACCTGCACCGGGTATATACCCCAGAGCGAATGGGGAAATAATAGGAAGGAAAACGGAGAAGAAAGGTGGTGAAGTCAAACAAGCTCGAGTGGAAAGTGAACCCAGCTGCCGCAACTATCGGAATGTCTGTTTCTGTGAACAGTTCGTTGGGAAAGAGAGGGACAGAATGTCAAACGCGAATGGATATCGAGGAGATGCAGAGTAGATGACGCTACATGATCTTTTGCTCGGTTTCCCCAGAAAATTCGACGCTCACCCGTGGAATTCCTGACAGATGCGGGTCTCATTGCCCCCGGGGGGCTCGGCACCGGGACACATGCATATCCGCGAATATCTCGCAGACCACGGAATCTGGTGTTCCATAGCAAATTCGGATCGTAGATTGTCCCTCTTGCTCGAATTTAAATGCATTAGCACGACTTTCCACTTCCGAAAAACGAGCGCGCTCTTTCGCAGTCGAAACCGACACTACATATTCATCCCATTCGTCAGATCGAGTTCGCCATGTTCCGACGGTCACTTCTTCCTCATCCCCTGTTCCCCTTGAATTAATCGCGATAGAAACACCGATTGCTTCTATGCATCGCTGAAAAAACGGTGAAATGATACCAATGAGCCACGATGAACTTTTGTGCCTTGAAACTCATCGAGACAGGTTCGAAAAGGCGGTGGCTTCGATTTGGTGTAATGCCAAATGGAAGAGATTCTGGAATTTCCTGCTCGGTTGAGGCTGCACCGAGTGGTAGACGCAGCACTTGATTTGCCACGCGAGTGGTAATTAACGGTAATTAACGGCGTTATGAAACATCGTGTTGATCACCCTCCGTGTCGAGATTAGTAAGCGTGTTTAGGTTAATTAGAATTTTCAAGCGGGCAAGAAGCTTCGTATTCGCCCCTGTCTGGCGATATCGCAATAATTAATTCGGTGAACTAATCTGGCGGACCTGCCTTTGACGCCACCTTACCGAATTATCCCACTCTTATGAATTAACGCGGTATAAATCCTCAAGCAGGTAGCTCGTTAAATGGAGAAGTACTCCATCTCTGTCATTCAGCCGGCGCAAGGAAGGTGGAGGGGGCGAGGGAGGCTGGAGAAATGAGCCATAGAAAATAATCCGCCATTTTGGACGATTATCACGCGATGCGGTAGAACGAATCGGAACAGAGGCAGTCCTATCCGGACTCTGTGAGAGTCTGCGAATACTCTATATTCCCTGGTACCGTCAAGCCTAAATCACAAGAGTCACGGAGGACTTTCGGACTAGCCTAGAAGTCTCGGCATTACTTTCACATCTTCGAGCTTCGCAAAAAGTTCTCGGCTCTCGGTCAGATCTTCGCACTCTTCCCAAGTGGCTACCCTTCCCGGACTAGCCTATCTCGAGGTCTCACACGCGAGTCCCTGTGTACCCCGAGTCTTCGGAGACTCTATGATTACTATAACCAAACGAACCCGCAAAACTCTCAGAATTTTCTACGACAGAAACTATGAGGTATACGTCGCGATTGGTCAGGTCCTTCGACAACTGAGGAGATTCTAGACCGGTATCATTAATGATACATAGAATATTATCAAACTGTATAAAATGCTTAAGTAATAATACATCAAATGTCTCCACTAAAGTTTGACGTGCATATACAACATTAATCGAATGAACGTAATTGAAAAAGACGAGTGAAAGTTACGATGCTCCTATCGGAAGAAGAATCGACTTTGTGAAATGTAGCCGCCTATATCCGATGGTTCCAAATAAAAAGAGTTTCAGCGTAGTCATTTCCACACCGCTTGTACTTTCAGAGGTGCATTCACAAAGTACCTACGATTTCTCTACATTTTCTGTTCGATTTCACTGCTTGATTATCTCTCGCACGAGCAACAGCAACTACTCGCCGCGAAGTGATCCACCCGTATTAGGCACATGGCACTCGGTGACATCGCGATCGCGGCAATTATACTGCGGCATTGTGCTCAAGGAAATCTTAGATCATAGTCAGCGATAGTGAATGGGACAGTTCGTCGGAAACGGCCATCTCGACGCGCCAAGTCCTCTTTGTCTTCGCCGAAATAATGGCGGGTCGCACCCCTTCCGAGCGATTTACGACGGCAGTGAGATCTCAAATAACGATGCAATTTCTCGGCGACTGTAGCAGCCGAATCTCGCGGTAATGGCGTGACTGAATGTGCGCAAAGAATGCTGCGGCCGTGAAGCTATTGTCATAGCCGTTCGTCTCTCTCAGAAGGTGGTACACTTCTCGAACGGTCTGACACCCGATCTCCTAATTCGTAATGAAATTAAGGTCCCCGTCACTGAAATGCTTTCTAATTTATTCCTCTGAACATGAAATTGTACACTCGATACAGCGGGTTAGCTTGTCGGAAAGTAAGGCCTTCGATAATAAGTTTGACAACATTGCGATAGGTGACGATATACAACGGCTTTACTCTGGTCTTTCACGATATAAATATTAAAGAGGGTGTATGATGCTAATATCGTACAGCCCATTAACTTCAGAAATACCTGGTTTGACTCTCTGAATCACAGGATAGGTGAAGCTGTTGACTTAGTTGTGCGCCTCTGAAAATGCTGGTATCGTTCTGGAACGTTTTGACGCTCTACCTTCTAATTCATAAATGATCTTACGATGCCCATCACTAAAATGAATACGAATAACTTTATATGGTAACGAAGTTATACTCTGGATACGGTGGGTTAGGTACTCGGAAGGTAAGGCTTTCGGTAGAAGGTTTGTCTCTATACAAATGAGTAGCGTTCTAGAACGGGTTGGCGGTCTAATTTAATACTCATACCGTGAATGATGGTGTTTATTGCCAATACTCTTCAGCGGATTTACTCCCGGGTACCAAATTTGTCTCTCAGAATCACAGCACAGGTGAAGCTATTGACTTAGCCGTTCCAATCTCAAGGAAGGTGGTAACGATTTCGAACGATATGACCCTGGATCTTCCAATTTATTCAGGAAATTAAGGTGCCCATCACTAAAATGTACATTAATTTGTTCCTCTCAACACGGTGTTATAATATCAATACAGCGGGTTAGGCTTACGGAGGATGCATCCTCAGTAAAACGTTCGACTTTATGTCAATTAGCAACGCTCTCAATCGGATTGATATTCTACTTTGAGTTCAGACCGTGTATTAAGGTGTCTATTGTTAGCAGCATACAAAGCATTTTGTCTCGAAATACCTGGTTTGACTTTCGGACTCAAAGTATAGCTTAAGCTATTGGTTTAGCCGTTTGACTCTCAAAGAAGATTGTTTCTTTCTCGAACGGATTGACCCTCGCCCTTCTGATGCATGCGTGAAATTTATGTGCCCGTCACTAAAATGTTTACTAATTTGTTCCACTGAACACGATTTAATACTCTCGATACAGCTGGTTAGTCTTCTCGGAAGTTAAGGCCGTCGTTAAAAAGTATGTCATTATACAAATTGTTTATGTTCTACAAGGGCTTGGCATTGTACTTTGATATCCATACCGTGAATTAATGTGTCCATTGCCAATATTCTTCAGCGGATTTACTCCCGTAATACCTGGTTATAGTCTAGCTGCCACAGGATGAGTGGAGCTGTTGACTTAACTGTGCGGTTCCCAAGAAAGTTGGTAACGTTCTCGATCGGTTTGACTATCGATCTGCTCATTTATTCACAAAATTAAGTTGTCCTATATAATACAATGCCCACATATTTGTTTAGGTAAACATTAAGCAGGTCTCCCGCTACAACGGGTTTCATCCTCGGAAGGCAAGGTTGTCGGTAAAATGTTTGACTCTATTCCAAATTGTAACGTCCTCCATCGGCCAGAATCTCAACTCTAGCATCCATACCGAGAAATAAGGTGTCTATTGTCAATACTTTAGAGCGGAATTACTCCTGGATCGCCTGGTGATACTCTTGGAATCAAGCGATATGTGAAGGTATTGCAATAGCTGTTCGACTTTCAATGAAGGTGGTAACGCTCGCGAGTGATTTGACTCTCGATTTTGCTCTTCAGACATGAAAATATGGTCTCCGTCAGCTAAAATGTCTACGAATTTGTTTCCGTGAGCACTATGCAAGACGCGTGCTAGAAGGACTTATGCTCTCGGCAGGAAGGATATTCTGTAAAATGTACGACTTTTCAACCTTTGGTAATGTTCTCCGATGTTTTACCACTCTACTTTCATATTCCAAACGTGATCTAACGTGTCCATTGCCAGTACTGTTCACCGGATTCACTGCAGGAATACCTGGCATGATACTCGGATTCACTGGATTGGTGATGCTATTGACTTCAGTGCGCGACTCAAAAAAAGTTGGTAACGATATCAAACGGAATGTCGGCTGATCTTCCTATTCATACATGATATTAAGGTACGCGCCACTAAGACGAATACTAATTTTTTCCACTAAGCACGGTGATACACCCTCGATACAGTGGGTTAAGCTTTCGAAATAAAGGTTATTCCATGTAGCGTTTGACTATATACCAATTGGTAACACATTCAAACAGCTTGACGCCCTATTTTAATCTACTTACCGCGGACTGATGTGACTATTGCCAATTGTTTTCAGCGGCCTTACACCCGGAGTACCTGGTTTGAGTCTCGGACTCACAGGATAGGTGAAGCTCTTGCCTTAGCCGTTCGATTCTCAATGACGGTGGTAACGTTCTCGAACGGTTTGTCATTTGACCGTCCAAATTCGTACAAAAAGTTAAAGTGCCCATCACTCATATGACTACTAATTTGTTTCTCTAAACTCGAAGTTATAATCTCGACACAGCGGGTTAGCTTCTCGGAAAATACTGCTTTCGGTAAAATGTCTGACTATATAGCAATAGGTAACGTTCGTCAACGCAATGACTCTGTCTTTCAGTATCTGTATCGTGATATTGCGTGCCTATTGCCAATACTGCACAGCGGATTTACACTAGGAATGCCAAGTTGGTCTCTCGGAATCACAGGATAGGTGAACCTACTGACATAGCAGTTTGACTCTCACAGAGGACTGTAACGATCTCGAACGGCTGGACCATCCATATTCTAATTCATATTTGAATTTATGGTGCCGTCACTAAAATGTATACTAATTCATCCCCTAGACCAAGGAGCTATACTCGCGATAAAGCGTGTTAGCTTCGCGGCAGGTAAGGACTTCGGCATAATGTTTGTCTATATAGCAATAGGTAACGCTCTACAACGTTTTGACTTTGTACTTTAATATTTGTTCCGTGAATTATAGTGTATAATTCCAATACTGTTAGATGTTTTACTACCGGAATACCTGGTTTTACTCTCGGAATCACAAGGTAGGTGGAGCTATTGACTATACCGTTCGACACAAAGAGAAGGTAGTAACGTTCTCGAACGGTTCGGCTCGCGAGTATGTTAGTCACACTTAAAAATGAGGTATCCGTCTACTAAAACGTCTTCAAATTTGTATCTGAGAGCGCTGAGAGGACAATTGCTACAGCGGGTTAGACTATCGGAGGATAAGGTGTTCAGTTGAACGTCTTACTTTATACAAATTGGTAAAGATCTCAAACGGTTTCACGCTGTCCTTCACTATTTTAACCATGAAATAAGGTGTCTATTGCCGATACTGTACAGCGGTTTTACTCCCGCATCACCTGATATGTGATGGTATCGACCTAGTCATTCGACACTGTAAGGAGATTAATAACGGTCTCGAGCGGCTGGACCATAGATATTCTAATTATACATGACATTAAGATGCCCGTCACTATACTGTATACTAATTTGTTCCTCTGAACAGCAAGCAATACACTCGATACTGCGGGTTTGCATCTCCGAATGCAAGGCCTGCGTTAAATGTTTGATTCTACTCAAATATGTATCGTCCTACATAGGTTTCAATTTGTACTTTATTATTTATACCGTGAACTAAGGTGTCTGTTGCCACTATTGTACTGCGGATTCCACTGAACACGTTGTTATACTCTCGATACAGCGGGTTAGCTTCACGAAGGCTTTCTGTGAAGAGTTTGACACTATACCAATACGTATCATTCTACGACGGTTTGAAACAGTTCCTAAATATTTATACTGTGCAACAGGGTGGATTAGGCCAATACTGTAAAACGGTCCTACTCCCGAAATACCTGGTTTTACTCGCGGAATTGCTGGACAGGTGAAGCTTTTGGCTAAGCAGTACGAGTTTCGAAGATGGTGGAAGCGCTCTCGAATGGTTTGTCCATCGATATTCCTATTGATACATGAAATTAGGGTATGTGTCTGCGTCAATGTCTACTAATACTTTCCTGTGAACCCCATGAAAGCCAATCGTTACGGCGGCTTGCGTTCTGAGAAAGTAAGCTATAGGAAAAGAAGAATGACTATATTCCAATTGGTAATCTACTCCGACGGTTTGACGCAAAACCTTAATATTCACGACGTGGATAACATTGTATATTGCCAATAATGTTCAGTGCATTTACACCCAGGATACGTGGTCCGACTGACGCAATCACAGGATTGGTGAAACTATTCACACAGATGTATGAGTTGCAACGGGGGTGGATTCGTTCTCCAACGGTTTGACTCTCGATTTTCCTATTCACACATGAAATAGGGGTGCGCGTCTGCTAAAAAGTTCCCTAATTTGTTTCCGTGAGAACTAGGCATGATACACGATACTGCGCGTTATGTTCTAGGAAGGTAATATATTCGATAAATGAATGACTCTGTACCAATTGGTAATGCTCTCCGAAGGGTCGTCCTTCTACTATAATATTCTCACCCTGAATTTAGGTGACTAATGCCAATACTGTTCAGCGGAATTAGACCCGAAACACCTCGATAGACTTTCGGAATCACAGGATAGGTGAAGATTTTGCCTCAGATATATGACTTACAATGAAGGTGGTAACATTTTCGAACGGCTCGACACACGATCTTCTAATTCATTCATGAATTTAAGGGTCCGGTCGCTAAAATATATATCAGTTTGCTTCCGTGAACACGAGGATATACTCTCAGTACAGGGCGATAGGATTTCGGTGGGTCATGTCTTCAGTGAAGCGTATGAATTTACATCAATTGGTAGCTTTATCAATCTGATTGACGCTCTACTTTAATATACATACCCTGAAATATGGTGTCTATTGCCAATACTGTTTCACCATCGATCTTCTAATTCTTGAACGCAATTAAGATGCCATCACTATAATATATACTTATGACATTCCCTAAATATAAAGTTATACTCTCAGATAAAGTGGGATAGTTTTTCAGAGGATAAGGTCTTACGTAAAGCGTGCGATTTTATAACAACTGGTGACGTTCTCAAACGGGGTAACGCTCCAGCTTAATATTCAAACCGTGGAGTAAGGTGTCTATTTCCAATACTGTTCATCGCATTTACTACCGGAATACGTGGTTTGAATATCGAAATCTCAGGAGAGGTGAATCTATTCACATGGCCGTTCTTCTGTCACAGAAGGTGGCAACGATCTCGAACGGTTTGATCCTCGATCTTCCAATTCATACAAGTAGTTAAGGTGACCGACGCTGAAATGAGAAATAACGACTTTCTCTGAACACGAACTTATACCGTCGATATAGCGGATTATGTTCACGGAAATTAAGGTATCTGGTAAGGAGTATGACGTTATATCAATTGGTAACGTTCTAAAACAGATCGGCACCCCCCTTTGATATTTAAACAGTGAATTATTGTGTCCATTGCCAATACGATTCAGCGGATTTACTCCTGATATACCAGATTTGACTCCTGGATTCACAGGGTAGCTGAAGCTTTTGGCATAGCCGATCGTAGGTCGCCTATTAAAGTAGAGAGTCAAGCTGACGAGGACCATTACCAATTTATATAAAGTCATTCACTATACGGAATATCGAACGTTTCTGGAACATAACCTGTTGCAGCGAGATCCTTGCATAATGTTCACGGAAACAAATTAGTAAACATATTTGCAGCCGAACAACTTATTCTCATGCTTGAATATCATAATCGAGAGTCAAACCGTTCGAGAGCGTGACCACCGCTGACTCCGCTGACGAATGTTGGCAATAGGCACGATAATCATCGGTAAGGGTATTAAAGTGGAGAGTCAGTCCGTTGTAGATCCTTAAGAACTGGTACAGAGTGAAACCTTTTACCTTCCGCGAACTAAACCCGCTGTAACGAGAAAATAACATAGTGTTCAAACAAGCAAAATAGTATACATTTTAGTGATGGCACCTTAATTTTATGTCAGAAATACGAAGGAAGGTGGGAAACCATATCGAGGACGTTTCCAGCTTCTTTGGAGATCGAACGCCTCCGTCAGCAGCTACACCTATCCTGATATTCCGAAAGTAAAACCAGGTGTGCCGGGAGTAAATTGGCGAAAAAGTTTTGACTCTAGACTCCATAATTCACTGTTTGAATAATAAAGTATAGAGTCATCCCGTTTGAGAACTTTACCAATTCGTACGAAGACATTCTTTTTAAAGAATATCTTAACTTCCGAGAAACTAACCCGCCGTATCGACAGTACAACTATGTGTTTCGAGAAGCATATTAGTGTCCACATTGGTGACCGATACCGTAACTTCATGCGTGAATGAGAAGGTCGAGGGTGAAAGCGTTCGAAGACGTTATCACCTTTTTTGAATGTTGCACATCTCAGTCAATAGCTTCATATATCCTGTTACTCCGGCGGCCAATCCAGGTATGCCGGAAGTCAATAACGCTCTACACTATTGGAAATGGACAACTTAATTCACGGTTTGAATTCTAATTATACTGTCAAACCGATCGAGATCAGTACCACCTTCTACCGGATTCGGACGACTATGTCAATGCCTATACCTATCTTTTGCTTCTGAGAGTCAAACCAGGTATTACAGGAGTAAATCCGCTGCACATAATTGGCAATAGGCACCTTAAACGTCGGTTTCAATACAAAAGTCGAGTGTCAAACCGTTATAGAACGATACTTATTCGCATAGAGTCAAACAGTTACCGAATGCCCTGCCTTCAGAAAACCGAACCCACAGTAGCGAGTGTCTTGCCTAATGCTCTCGGAAACACATTAGTAGAGAATATATGATATAGGATCCTTGTTTTCATGTGTTTATAGCAAAATTGATCGTCAAAGCGTTCGAGAATGTTACGACTTTCTTTGAGGGACGAACGGCTGCTTCAAAAGCCACAGCTACCCTGTGATTCCTGGAGACAAGCAATGTGTTGCAGTTGTAACTCCACTGAACAGTTTTGGCAATAGGCACCTCAATTCAGGCATTTAATATTAAAGTACGGTATCAATCCATTTGAGAATGTTACCTATTGCTATATAGTCAAAATGTTACCGAAGGCCTATCCTTCCGTGAAGTTATCTCGCTGCATCAAGTGTATAACTTCGTGTGTATAGAAGAAAATATAGAAAAAAGAAGAGAAGAAACGATACCGCATTCCTTGAGAGTCGATCCGCTGACTCAATTTCATCACGTATCCTGCGGTTCGGAGGGTCAAATCAGGTTTAACGGGAGTAATCCCGCGGTACAATATTAGCATTAGACACACTATTTCAGAGTAATAGAGTACGGAGTCAATCCATTGTGGAACGCTAAATATTTGTATATGGTCAAACTTTTTTCCGAAGGATTTACTTTTCGAGATGATAACCCGCTGCATCGTGAGTATAACATCGTGTTCGGTGGANACAGTAGCGAGTGTCTTGCCTAATGCTCTCGGAAACACATTAGTAGAGAATATATGATATAGGATCCTTGTTTTCATGTGTTTATAGCAAAATTGATCGTCAAAGCGTTCGAGAATGTTACGACTTTCTTTGAGGGACGAACGGCTGCTTCAAAAGCCACAGCTACCCTGTGATTCCTGGAGACAAGCAATGTGTTGCAGTTGTAACTCCACTGAACAGTTTTGGCAATAGGCACCTCAATTCAGGCATTTAATATTAAAGTACGGTATCAATCCATTTGAGAATGTTACCTATTGCTATATAGTCAAAATGTTACCGAAGGCCTATCCTTCCGTGAAGTTATCTCGCTGCATCAAGTGTATAACTTCGTGTGTATAGAAGAAAATATAGAAAAAAGAAGAGAAGAAACGATACCGCATTCCTTGAGAGTCGATCCGCTGACTCAATTTCATCACGTATCCTGCGGTTCGGAGGGTCAAATCAGGTTTAACGGGAGTAATCCCGCGGTACAATATTAGCATTAGACACACTATTTCAGAGTAATAGAGTACGGAGTCAATCCATTGTGGAACGCTAAATATTTGTATATGGTCAAACTTTTTTCCGAAGGATTTACTTTTCGAGATGATAACCCGCTGCATCGTGAGTATAACATCGTGTTCGGTGGATCAGATAACAATACATTCTAATGACGGGCATCTTAAGTTCATGCATGAATTAGCAGATAGAGTGTCAAACCGCTCGGGAAGAGTGCCACCTTCTGTAAGATACGAGCGATTAAGTGAATATCTTCATCGGTCCTGAGATACCGAGAGTCAACTACGGATTCCGGGAGTAAATCCGATGATGGGTATTGGCAATTGACCACCTATTTCACGGTTTGAATATTAAAGTAGTGCGTCATTCCGTTTATGAGAGCAAGCAAATGGTATACAGTCATACGTTTTACTGAAGGCCTTAAATTCCGAAAGCATATCCCGCAGTACCGAGAGTATATCAACGTATTCAGGGGAACGAATTGGTACACATATCAGTGAAGCGCACCTTAACATCATGTATGAATTAGAAGACCGACGGCCGAACCATTCGAGGACGATACATCCTTCTTTGGGAGACGAATGGCTGAGTCGATAGCGTCACATATCATGTGGTTCCTAGAGTCACACTATGTATATCAGGAGTCGATCCACTGTACAGTACAGGCAATAGACACATTTATTCACGGTATGAATATTAAAGTAGAAGGTGAATTCGACGGAGAACATTACCAGATGATATAATGTCAACCGTTATACCGGAGATATTACCTTCCGCGAACCTCACCCGCTTCATCGAGAATATATCATCGTGATCAACGAAAGATGATGGTAATCATTTCAGTGACTGGCAGCTTAACTTCCTGTATGAATTAGAAGGCCTTATGTCAAACCGTGCGAGGACGGTACCATCTTTTTTGACACTCGAACGGCTTAGTCAATAGCTTCACCTTTTCCTCTGATTCCGAAAGTCACCAGGTTATCGGGGAATGAGTAGGATAAACAGTTTTTGCATTAGATACCAGCGTTGACGGTTTGAATATTAAAGTAGAGCATTAAACCGTTTGAGAGCGTCACACATTGGTATCAAGTCAAGCGCTTGACCGAAGGCCATACCGTCCGAGAAGCTAACCCCTCGTATCGAGAGCATAACTGAGTGTTAAAAGGGACAAATTATTATGCATTTTAGTAACGGAGACCAAAATTTCATTATGATTAGCTGATCGGGTGTCAAGCCATACGAGGACGTTACCACCTTCTTTGAGTGTCGAACGGCTAAGTCGATAGCTTCACATATTCTGCGATTCCGAGAGACAAACCTGGTATTCCAGGAGAAGATCCGCTGAAGAGTATTGGCAATAGACACTTTAATACACGGCATGTATATTAAAATTGAGCGTCAAACCGTTTGAGAACTTTACAAATTGTTATATGGTCAAACGTTTTAACGAAGGCCGTACCTTCCGCCAACATCACCTTTTTCTTCGAGAGTATATCACTGTGTTCAGATGATCTAATTAGAAAGCATGTTATTGACGGGGACCACAATTTCATTATGAAAATGAAGATCGAGGGTCGAGCCGTTCGAGAAACGTACCACCTTCTATGGAATTCGAACAGCTGGATCCATAGCTTCACCTATCCTGTGATTCCGAAAGTCAAACGAGATATTCCGGGAGTAAATGCGCTGTACATTATTGGCGATATATACCTTCAATCGTGGACTGAATATAAAAATAGATCGTCACACTGTGTGAGAACGTTACTAAATGCTATATACATCAAACGTTTCACCGAATGCCTTGCCCACCGAAATCTGAACCGCCATATCGGGAGTATAGCTTCGTGTTTCGGGAAACCAATTAGCATACAATTCAGTGACGGCACCGTAAATTCATGCATGAATTAGAAGATCGAGGTCAATCCGATCGATGACGTAGCCACCTTCTATGAGAGATGAACGGCTAAGTCAATTGCTGCACCTATCCTGCAGGTCGGAGAGTAAAACCAGGTATTCGGGGAGTAAGTCCGCTTATGAGTTTTGGCAATAGGCACCTTAATTCACGGCTTGAATGTTGCAGTATAGCGTAAAACCATTAGAGGGCGTTACCATTTGGTATAAAGTCAATCG
>NIJG01001400.1:6292-16990 GCA_002201625.1 Euglossa dilemma | reverse complement strand
GTGATGCGCGCCATAATTTCATTTTCGAATCAGAACATCGAGGGTCAAGCCGTTCGAAGACGTTACCACCCTCTATGAAAGACGAACGGCTAAGTCAACAGCTTCAGCTATCCAGTGATTCGGAGAGTCAAATCAGGTATTCCGGGAGTAAATTAGCTGAACAGTATTCGTTACACGCACCATAATTCACGGTTTCAATATTAAAGTTGACATTCACACCGTTTGTGAGCATTAGTAATTGGTACAAAGTCAAACGTATTAACGAATGCCGTACCATCCGCGAACCTTACCGGCTTCGTCGAGAGTATAATTTCGTGGTCAGAGAAAGAAATTAGATTCCATTTCAGTGACGGGCCCAGTAACTCCATGTATGAATTTGAAGATCGAGGGTCAAACCGCTCGAGAACGATACCACCGCCCTTTAGAGACGAACGGCTAAGTCAACAACATCACCTATCCTGTGATTCCGTATGTCATCAGCTATTACGGGAGCAAATCGGCTGAGCAGTATTGGCAATGGACACCATAATTAACGATTTGAATATTAATGTACAGCGTCAAACCTTTTGAGTGCGTTACCTATTTGCATAACGTAAATCGTTTTACCGAACGCCTTACCTTTCACGATCCCGACCGGCATCATCCAGAGTATAAGCTCGTGTTCATAGAAAGGAATTAGTATTCATTTTAGTGACGGGCACATTAACAACATGTATGCCTTACAAGATTGACAGACAAACCGTTCGATACCGCTACGTCGCTCTCTGAGAGTCCAACGGATAGGTCTGTAGCTTCACATATTCTGTCATCCCGAGAGTTAAACCCGGTATTCCTGGAGTAAATCTGTAGACCAGTATTTGCAATAGTGACCCTTATTCACGGTCTGAATATTTAAGTAGAGCTTCAAACAGTTTGGGATCTTTATGAATTTCTATAAAGTGAATCGTTATAACGAAGACCCTATCGCCGAAAAACTAACCAGCTGTATCGAGATTATATCATAATGTTCAGTCGGACGAATTAGTATACGTTTTAGCGACGAGCACATTAATNACGTTTTGCCGAAGACCTTACCATAGAATGTTGTATCGGTCTCGAACGGTTTGACACTCGATGTTCTAATTCATACATGATATTATGGGGCTCGTCACTGAGATCAACACTAATTTCTTTCTCTGAATCCGAATTTATACCCACGATACAGCGGGTTCTGTTCCCGGAAGCTAAGGTTTGCGATAAAGATTATGACGTCATACTAATTCGTAACGTTCTCAAGCGGTTTGGCTATCTACTTTATACTTTCATAACGTGAATTAATGTTTCTGTTGGAAATACTGATCATCATATTTTCTCCTGGAGTACCAGGCTTGAGTCTCGGAATCACAACTATTGATGAAGCTGTGGACTATGCCGTTCGATTCTAAAAGTAGGCGGCAACGTTCCCGAAGGATTTGGTACTCGATCTTCTAATACATACAGGAAACTAAGGCCCTCGTTACTGAAATCTATACCAATTTGCTTCTCTGAACACAAAGTTACACTCAAGATACATCGGGTTAGCTTCTGGAAGGCAAGGCCTTCTGTGAATAGTTTGACTCTATAGCAATAAGTATCGTTCTACAACGGTATAACGGTGGGCTTTAATTATCATTCCGTGTATTAAGTTGTCTATTGCCAACACCGTCCAGCGCATTTACTCCCGAAATACATGGGTCTACTCTCAGAATCACAGAATAGGTGTAGCTACTGTCTTATCCGTTCGACTCTCAAATAGGGCGGTAACGTTCTCGAACAGTTTGATACTCGACCATCTAATTCTCGCATGATATTATGTATGCTGTCACTAAGATATATACCCATTTGCATCCTTGAGCACGTTGTTATACTCTCGATAAGGTGGGATTAGTTGTCGCAAGGTAAGGCCATCGGTAAAAAGTTTGACCGTACAACAATAGGTAGCGTGTCTATAATAATTCAACTCTGTCCTTTAATATTTATGTTGTAAAGTATCGTTTCTATTTCCAATACTGTACTGCGGGATAAGTCGCGGATTACCTGGTCTGCCTCTGGGAACTGAAGGATAGATGAAGCTTTTGGCATAGCTGTGCGACTCTCAAAGAAAGTGGGAACGCTCTAGATCGGTTTGACCCTCGGGTTTCTAAGCTATACATGAAATTATAGCGCCCGTCACTGAAACGTATACTAATGAGTTTCACTGAACGAAGATATACTCTCGCTGAGGCAGGTAAGGTTCGCGGAAGTTACGGCCTTCGTTAAAATGTTTGATTTCATAACAGATAGTAACGCTTACAAACTGTTTGTGCGTGAAACAAAATTGAGCGTCAATTTTAATATTCAATCCGTGAAGCAAGGTATCTACTGCCAATACCGTTCAGCAGATTTACTCCCCACATACCTCGTTGGATCCTGACGTCCACTGGATTGAATACGTGGTTTCTTTCTCCGAACCGCAGCATATATGAAGCTATTGACTTAGCCGTCGTCTACAAAAGTATGGGGTTGATTTCTCCTACGGTTTGACACTTGATCTTCTAATGCATACATGAAATAAAGGTGCCCGTCAGTGTAATGTATACTAATTTTTTACTCTGAACACCATGTTATACTCTCGATACGCCGAGCTAGCTTCCAGAACGGTGAGGCATTCGGAAAAACGTTTGACTTTATAGCAACTAGTAATGTTCTCACACGGTCTGACACTCTATTTTAATATTGATTCCGCGAATTAAGGTATCTATTGCCAATACTGATCAGTGGATTTACTCCAGGAATACCTGGTTTGGCTGTCCGAATCACTGGATAAGTGAAGCTGTTGACTTATCCGTTCGACTCTCAGAGCGGGTGGTAACGTCCTGGAACTTCGTGCCCCTCGATATGCTCATCCATATATGAAATTATCATGCAGTCACTAAAACATAACGTACAGTCATTGTAGTCACTACAATGTATACTTATTTGTTTCCGTGAACACTAAGCAACACACTCGGTGCAGCGGGTTAGGTTCTCGGTAGGTAATCTAATTGGTAATGTAAAAGGCTGACTTTATACCAATTGCTAACGTTCTCCTACGATTAATGCCCTTACTTTGATTTTCAAAACGAGAGATAAGGTGTGTATAGCCATCACTGTTCATCGGATTGTCTCCCGGGAAGCTGGTTTGGCTATCGAAACAACAGGATAGGTGAAGCTATTGACTTATCCGTTCGTCCCGTATAGAAGGTGGGACCGTTTTCGAAAGGCTTGATCCTCGATCTAGTAATTCATGGATAAATCTAAGATGCTCGTCACTAAAATGTATACTAATTTGTACCTCTGAACATGCTGTTATACTTTAGAAGCAGCGGATTTGGTTCACGGTAGGTAAGGCTTTCTGTAAAAAGTTTGACTCTACACCAATAGGTAAAATTCCACAAAGGTTTTGGAGCTCTACCTTAATATTCATGCCGTGAATTATGGTGTCCGTTGCCAGTAGTGCAGCGGATTGACTCCTGGAATACCCTGTTCGACCATCGGTATCACAGTATAGGTGTAGTTATTGATGTAGAAGTTCGTCCCTCATCTAATGTGGTATCGTTCCCGAAACGTTGGCGCTCGACTCTTCTTTAGCAGATATGAAATAAGGGTGCCCGTCACTAAAATTTAAACTGTTTTTCTTCTCTATATACGGAGTTAGTCTGGCGATACAGTGTGTTAGCTTCTCGAAAGGTAAGTCCTTCAGTAAGGTTTGACTCTATACTAATTCCTGTCGTTCAACAACAGTTTGACTCTGCACTTTAATATATATATATACCGCTAAATAGGATACCAAATGCCATACTGTTCATTCGATTTACGCCCGGAATACATGGTTTGTCTCTTGAAATCGCCGGATAGATGATGCAATTTACTTAGCCGTTCGACTCCCACGGAAGGTGGAATCGTTTGACACTGGTCCTTCGAATACATAATTGAAGTTAAGATGGCCATCACTAAAATATACAGTAATTTGTTCCACTGGACACGATGCCATACCCTCGATACAGCGGGTTAGATTCACAGCAGTTAAGGCTTTTGTTGAAAGGTTTGATTCGATACCAATAAATAACGTTCTACAACGGTTTGACTCTGTACTTTAATCCTCGTACAGTGAATTAGGGTGTCAATTGACAACACTGTTCCGCGCATTTGCACTCGGAATACCTGCATTGACCTTCAGAATCACAGGATGGGTGTAGGCATTGATTTATCAGTTCGACGCTCGAAGATGGTGGTATCGTTGTTGCAAGGTCTGACCATCGATCCTCCTATTCATACTTGAAAATACGGTGTCCACCTGCTAAAATGTCTACTCATTTGTTTCTGTGAAAACGTAGCAACACAATCGCAACTGCGGGTTGTGTTCTCAGAAGGAAAGGTATTGCGTAAATCTGTTGACATTATACCAATTGGTAATGTTCTCCTATGGCTTGACTTTCAACTGTAATTTCGTGCCGTGAAGTAACGTGTGTATTTCCAATACCGTTCAGAGAACTTACTCATGAAACATCTGGTTTGACTCTCGGATTAGCAGGATAGGTGAAGCTATTGGCATAGCCGATAGTCCCTCGCAGAAGGTGGCAACGTTCTCGAAAAGATAGATTCCCGAACGTTCTATGCATGCATGAAAGTAAGGTATCCGACTGCTAAAATTTCTGCTAATTTCGTTCCGTGTGCACTAAGCGTGGCTCTCTCTACAGTGGGTTGGGTCCTTGGAAGGCAAGGTATCCGTTAAAAAGTTTGACCTTATATCATTTGGTAATGTTCACCAACGGATTGACTCTCTGCATTAATATTCATACCGTGAATTTACGAGTCTACTGCCAATACTGTTCAGCGGATTTGCCGCTAGAATGCCGTGCTTGACTCTCGGAATCACAAGTATAGGTGAGGCTATTCACTATTCACTATCACCGTTCGAGTCTCAATGAATGTGGTATCGTTCTCGAACAGTTTGACACTCGATCTTCTAATTCAAACATGAAAAATGGTGCCAGTCACGACAGTGTATATTAATTTACCCTCTGAACACGATGGTATAATCTCGATAGAGCGGATTAGCTTCTCGGATGGTAAGGCCTTTACCATTAAATATGACTCTATATCAATACGTAACGTCCTACAAAGGTTTGACTCTCGACATTAATATTCATACGGTGAATTAAGTTGTCCATTGCCAATTCTGACCAGCTGATATACTCCCGGAATATCTGGTGTCACTCTCGGAATCACATGTATAGGTGAAGCTGTTGACAAAGCCGTTCAACTCTCAAAGAGCGTGGCGCAGGGTTTCACCATCGATATTGCAAGTGATACATAAATTTAAGGTGTGCGTCACTGAAATGTTTTCTAATTTGAGTCTCTGAGCACGAAGATATAATCTTGATAGAGCGGGATAGCTTCTCGGAAGGCAAGGCCATCGGTAAAGCTTTCAATATATGCCAATATGTAACGTTCCAGAATGGTTAGGCTCTGAACTTTCGTATATATACCGTGAAGTAACGTGTCGAATGCCGATACTGCACTGCAGGCTTAGACGAGGAATACCTGGTTTCCATATCGGTATCACAGAATTGGGGAAGCTATTGTCGTCGCTGTGCGACTTTAAAAGAAAGTGGTAACGTTCTCGAAGGATTAGAACACCGATCTTCCAATTCATAGATAGAATGAATGTGTCTGTCAGTAAAATGTATGCTGATTTGGTTCTCTGAATACGATGTTATACCCTCAATGCTGCAGGTTAGGCTTCCGGTGGGTAAGGTCTTCCGCAAAAAGTTGGTCGTATACGAATAGGTAACGTTCATCAACGGTATGACGGTCTGCTTTAATATTCATACCGTGAATTGTGGTGCCTATTGCCAATAGAGTACTGGATACATACTCCTGGAATACCTGATCTGACTTCCGGTATCAGAGGATAGGTGAAGTTAATAACTTACGCATTCTTGCCTCAAAGAAGATGGTAACGTTGACGAAAGGTTTGACACTTAATCTTATAATTTATACATTAAATTATGATGCCAATCACTAAAACGGATACTAATGTCTTCCTCTGAACTTGGTGTTATGCTATTGATACAGCGGGTTTGGCTCTCAGAGTGTAAAGTCTTCAGTAATACGTTCTATTTTATGCTTATTAGTAACGTTCTAAAACGAATTAGCTCACTACTTTAACTTCAAACCGTGAATTACGGTGTTCATTGTCAATTCTGTTCAACGGATTTATTCCCGGAATGCCTGGTTCTCAAAGAAGGTGGCGACGTTCTAGATCGTCTTGACTCTCGATTTTCTATTTCATACATGAAATTAAGAAGCCCGTCTCTAAAATGCATTCTACTATGTTTCTCTGATCACACATCAAGACACTTGTTACAGCGGCTAAGGCTCTCGGAAGGTATGGTCTTCGTCAAAAGTTTGACACTGTACGAATGGGTGACGGTCTACAAAGCTTTAACGCCATACATTAATATTCACACAGATAATTATCGTGACTATCGGTAATAATGTTCTGCGGGTTTACTCCAGGGATACCTGGTTTGACTCTAGGATTCACTGGATACATAAAGCTATTGACATAGCGGTTCGACATTCAAACGTGGTTGTATCGTTCGCGAAAGATTTCACCCTCGATCTCGTAACTCATACATTAAATTAGGTGACTCCACTAATGTGAATACTAATTTCCTTTTCTGAACTTGAAGTTATACTACGATCCAGAGGGATAGGATCTCGGTAGGTATTGCCGTCGGTAAAAAGTTAGACAACATACAACTACGTGACATTCTACAACGGTTCGACTCTGTACTTTAATATTTACACCGTGAAATATGTTGTCTAGTTCATATACTGCACAGCGGATTTAGTCGCGGAATACCTGGTTTGACTCGCGGAATGACAGGATAGGTGAAGCTATTGACCTAGACGTTCGACTCTTACAGAAGGTGTTAATGTTCTAGAACGTTTCGTGTCCGGGTTTTTATATGTATAAACGAAAATGTGGTGACCATCTGCGAAAATGTCTACTAATGTGTTTCTGTGAGCATTAAGCTGGACTCTCGCTACAGCGTGTTGTGTTCTCGGGAAGTAAGGTATTCGATAAAAAGGATGACTTCATACGAATTGGTTATGTACTCTGACTTCTTGACTCCCTACTTTAATATTCATACCGTGAATTAAGGTATGTATTGCCAGTACTGTTCAGTGGATTTTCTCTTCGAATACCCGATTTGACTCTCGGAATCACAGGATGGGTGAAGCTACTGACTTAGCCGTTGGGCTCCCACAGAAGGTGGTATCTTTCTCTAACGGTTTGACTCTCGATTTTGATGTTGATATACGAAAATGTGCTGTACGACAGCAAAAGTGTCTACGAATTTGATCCCGCGAACAATGACTAAGGCACTCGTTACAGCGGGTTAGATTCTCTTATGGTATGGTATTCAGTAAGAAGAATGACTATATACGAATAGGTAAATTTCTCTGATGGTTTGACCCATTATGTAATACTCGTGCCCTCAATTAATGTGTCTATTGCCAATACTCTTCAGCGGATTTACTCCCGGAATGCCTCATTTGACTCTCGGAATCATAAAACAAGTGAACCTATTGACTTAGCCGTTCGATCCTTAAAGAAGGGGATTACGTTCACAGACGGATTGAGCCTCGATCTTCTAATGCAGGCATGAAATTAAAATGCCAGGCACAAAAATGTACACTAACTTGTTTCTCTCAACACGATGGTATACTCTCGATACAGCGGGTTAGTTTGTCGGAGGGTAATGTCTTCGGTAATATGTTTGACATTATAGTACTTAGTTCCGTTCTCAAACGGTTTTACGCTCTATTTTAATATTCTAACCGTGAATTAAGTTGTCTAATAACAATACTGTTCGGCGATCTTACGCCCGGTATAGCTGATTTGACTTTCGGATCACAGGATGGGTGAAGTTATTGACTATAGCCGTTCGCCACACACAGTAGCTGGTAACGTTCTCGAACGGTTTGTCACTCAATGTTTTAATTCATGCATGAAATTCAGGTGCTCGTATTTAAAATGTACTCCAGTTGGTACCACTGAACACGGTGTTATACTCTCGATGCAGTAAGTCAGATTTTCAGAGGGTGAGGCATTCTGTAAGAAATTTATTCCTACAAGAATATGTAATGTTCTACAACGGCTTGACGGCCTGCTTTAATATTGAAACCGTGAATTGAGGTGTATACTACTAATACTGTGCAGCGCATCTACCCCTGGAATATCTGGTTGGACTTTCGGAATTACAGGTTAGGTTAAGCTATTGACTTAGCCGTTCGTCTCTCACAGACGGCGGCAACGTTCCCGAGCTGTTTGACCCTCGCACTTCTGACTCATACATGAAGATTAGGTGACCGTCACTGAAATGAATACTAATTTCGTTCTCTGAACACGATGTTATATTCCAGATGAAGAGGGTAAAGTTCGCGGAAGGAACGACCTACGGTAGAACGTTTGACTTTGTAGCAATTGGTAACGTTCTCAAGCCATTTGACGCACTACATTAATATTCAATCTGCGAATTAACGTGTCTATTGCCAATATTGTACAGCGAATTTTATCCCGGAATACCTGGTTTCATTCTCTTGGAATCCCAGGGTATGTGAGGCTATTGCCCTAGCCGTTCTATTCTCCAAGGAGATTGTANCCATTGTCGTAGATGTGCGACTCTAAAAAAAGGTGGTAACCATCTCCAGCTGTTTGGCTAGCGACTTTGATAAGCATTCATGAACATAAGCTGCCGGTCTGCGAAAGTGTCTAGTAATTTTTATCCGTGAACACTATGGAAGTAACCTGCTACAGCGGTTTATACATTCGGAGAGTTTGGTCTGCAGTAAAACGTTTGACTTTATACAAATTGCTATCGTCCACAAACCGTTTTACGCTCTACTGTAATATTCAAACCCAGAATTAAGGTGTCCATTGCCAATAATGTTGAGCGGATTAATTTCGAAATACCAGGTTTGAGTATAGGAACAAAAAGATAGATGAAACTATTTCTTTGCTGTCCGACGCTCAGAAAAGATGGAAGAGATCTGGAAATATTTGACACTTGATTTTCTTATCCTTGCATGAAATTATGGTGACTGACACTAAAGTGTATACTAATTCATTGCTCTGAGCACTACATTGTACTCTCCACACAGCGGGATAGGCTTTTGGAGGGTAAGGTCTTCAGTACAGCGTTCTACTTTCTATCAAATTGTAAAGTTCCTAAGCTGCTTGACGCTCTCTTTCAATATTCAAGAATTGAATTAAGGTGCCTATTTCCAATGATGGACAGGGCAACTGCTCCCGAAGTACATGGTTTTGGGTTAAGTGGATATTAAACAAATTAGCATACATTTTATTGATGAGCGTCCTTAATTACATGAATGATTTAGATGGTCGTGGGTAAAACCGTTACAGAACGTTATCTCCTTCTTTGAGAATTGCACATATAAGCCAATAGCGACAGCCCTCATGTGATTCCGAGAAATATACAAGGTATTCCTCAAGTAAAGCCGCTAAACGGCATAGGCAATGGAGACCTTAACTCACGGTTTGAATATTAAAGTAGAGCTTCAACCGTTTGAGAGCTTTGCAAATTGATATAGAGTCAATCAATTTGCCGAAGACCTTACCCTCCGAGAACATGACCTGCTGTATCGAGAGTATGACCCTCTGAGCAGAGCAGCAAATCAGTATGTAATTTATGGAACGGCACCATTATTTCATGTATTAATAAGAATGTGGAGAGTCATATCGTTTGAAAACGGTACCACCATTTTTGAGAGTCGCAAAGCTGTCAATAGCTTCACATATCCTGTGCTTCCGAGAGTCATACCAGGTATTCCTGGAGTAAATTCACTGAACATCATAGGCAATAGGGACCTTAACTCACCGTTTGAATATTGTAGACTAGCGTCAAACCGTTTGACAGCGATACCAATTAGTATAAAGTCAAACGCTTTACCGAAGGCGTTAACTTCAGCGAACCTCACCCGCTACATCGAAAGTGCAAGGGACATTAAATTCATGTATGAGTCAGAAGATCGTGGGTCTAACGGCTGGAGATCGTTGCCACCTTCTGTGAAAGACGAGCGACTAAGTCAAGCGCTTCATGTATCCTGTGTTCCTGAACGTCAAACTTGGTGTTCCGATTTGAAGATTAATGCAGACCGTCAAACCGTTGTAGAATGTTATATATTTGTACAGAGACAAACAATTTACCGATCGGCTTTCCTTCGGAGAAGCTAACTCTATGTAGAGAGTGTCTTACTTACTGTTCACAGAAACAAATTAGTAGACATGTTAGCAGACGGGAAGCACATTTTCATTTATAAATAGCAAAATCGAACGTCAAAGCCATAGAAAACGATTCCACCATCCATGACATTCGATCGATTAGGTCAATAGCTTCAGCTATCCTGTGATTCCGATAGTCAAATCGGGTATTCAGGGAGGCAATCCGCTGCACATTATTGGCAATTCTCTCCATAATTCGGGGTATGAATATTAATATAGAAGGTCAATCCGTCGCAGAACATTACCTATTGGTATACAATCATTCTTTTTACCGAATACATTACCTTCCTAGAACCAAACCCGCTGTTGCGAGTGCTATGCTTAGTCCTAATGGAAACAAA
>NIJG01001399.1:7299-19821 GCA_002201625.1 Euglossa dilemma | reverse complement strand
GGAGATCGTTTGCAAATGGTATAGAGTCAATCTTTTTACCGATGGCCTCACCTTTCGAGAGGATAACCAGCTGTGTCGAGTGTATTACTTCGAGTTCAGAGAAAGAAATTAGTATTAATTTTAGTGACTGGCACCTTAATTTCATGTATGAATTAGAATATAAAAAGGCAAACTGTCCCAGAACGTTACAAACATATTTGACTGACGCACAGATAAGTCAATAGCGTCACCTGTCCTTTGTTATCGAGAGTCAAACTAGGCTTTCCTGGATTAAATCCACTGAACGGTATTGGCAATAGATACCTTAATTCCCGGCTTGAATATTAAAAGCAGGCCATCAAGCCGTAGTAGAACGATACCTATAGGTGTTGGGTCAAGCTTCATACAGAATGCCTTACCCAACGAAAAACTGACTCACTGTATCGGGATTATAGCACCGTGGTCAGAAGTACGAACTACTATAGATTTTAGTGACTAGCACCGCAATTTCATGCACGAATTCGAAGATAGAGGGTCAAACCGTTCGAGAACGTTGCCACCTTCTGTGAGAGACAAACATCTAAGTCCATAGCTTCACATATCCTGCGATTCCGAGAGTCAGAAAGGATACTCCGTGAGTAAATCCGCTGAATGGTATTGATAGATACATTACAATAGACACATTGATTCACGGCATGAGCATGAAATTATTGCGTCATATCGTCGGAGAACATTACTAATTGGTGTAAAGTCAAGCTTTTTACCGAAAGCCTTACCGTACGAGTAGCTAACCCGCTGTACCGAAAGCATTACTTCGGGGTTAGAGAAACGCATAAGTAAAAATTTTCGTGACCGCACTTTAAGTTCCGGTATTGATTAGAATATCGATGGTGTAACCGTTCCAGAACGTTACCACCTTCTGTGTGGGACGAACAGCAAAGTCAATAGCTTCACTTATCGAGTGATTCGGAGATTCAAACCAGGCATTCCGGTAGTAAATCCCCTAATCAATACTGCGTATAGACACCATAACTCACCGTTTAAACATTAAAATGCAGCGTCAAACCGATAGAGAACGTTACCAATTGCAGTAAAGTTAATCGTCTTTCCGAAGACCACATACTCCGAAAAACTAACCCGCGGTATCGAGAGAAAAACACCGTGTTCAGATGTAGAAACTAGTATACATTTCAGTGACGGGTACCTTTACTTCATGAATAGATTAGAAGATCGAGGGTCAATCCGTTCGCGGACGTCAGCACCTTCTTTGACAGACGAACGGCTAGGTCAATAGCTTCATCTATACCGTGATTTCGCTATTCAAACCAGGCATTCCGGGAGAAAGTCCACTGAACGGTATTGGCAATAGTATTGGCAATGTACAGAGTCATACCGTTGTAGAATGTTACCTATTGGTAGAGTGTCACACCATACACCGGAGGCCTTACTTTCCGCGAACCTCATCCGCTGTACCGAGAGTATAACTACGTTTTCAGAGAAACAAATTAGTATACATCCTATTGTCGCGTACCTTAATTTCATGTATGATGCAGAAGATCGAATGTCAAACCGTTCGCGTACGTTACCACCTTAGTGTCGAACGGCTAACTCAACAGCTTCATGTATCCTTTGAGTACGAAAGTCTATCCAGGCATTCAGAGAGATAGTCAGCTGAACAGTATTGGCATTAGGCACCTTAATCCAGGGATCGAATATTAATGTCAAGCGTCAAACCGCTTGAGAGCGTTACTAGTTTTGTATAAAGTCAGTCTTTCTATCGAAGGCCTTACCATCCGAGAAGCTAACCCGCCGTATCGCGAATATAGCTACGTGTTTTGGGAAACACATTAGTATACAATTTAGCGGCGTCACCGTCAATTCATGTACGACTTAGAAGATCGAGTGTCAAACCGTACGAGGACGATGCCACCTTCTATGGTAGACGAACGTCTATGTCGAAAGCTTCACCAATCGTGAGATTCCAAGCGTGAAATTTATACCGAAAGTAAATCCCCAGTACCTTACTAGCCATACACACCTTAATTCACCGTATCAATGTTAAAGTACAGAACCGAACCGTTGAAGAACATTACCAATTGGTACAGAGTCAAACGCTTCACCGAAGACCTTACCCACCGAAAACCAAATCCGCTGTATCGACAGTATATCACCGAGATCAGAGATACAAATTAGTATACATTATGGTAACGGGCACCTTAATTTCATGTATCAGTTCGAAGGGCTCAGGTCAAGCATTTCGAAAACGTTATCACCTACTCTGTGACTTGAATGGCTAGGACAATGGCTTCACCTTTTCTTGTGATTCCCAGAGTCAAACCTTGTATTCCAGGCCTAAATCCGCTGTACATTATTGGCAAGAGGCAACTTAACGCACGGACTGAATATTAAGGTACAAAGTCTCTCTCCTGTAAGACGTGCCCTATTGGTTTAATGTCAAAAGTTTTACCGAAGACCTTACCCTCCAGGAACATAACCTTCTGCATCGCGAGTATAACTTCGTGACCCGAGATTCAAATTAGTATATATCATTGTGTCGGGCAGCTTAATTTCATGTATGAATTTGCAAAACAGGTGTCGAACCGTTTGAGAACTTTACCCCCTTCATTAAGGGTCAAACGTCTGAGTCACTAGCTTCACCTACTCTGTGATTCAGAGAGTCAAACCGTGTATTCCGGAAGTTGATCCGTTGTACAGCATTGGCAATAGTCACCTTAGTTGACTATTTCAGTATTGGAGTACATCGTCAAACCGTTGAAAATCGATACGTATTCGTATAGAGTCATACGTTTTACCGAAGGTCTTACCTTCCGCCAAACACGGCGGCGTCATCGAGAGTACAAGGTCGTGCTCACAGAAAGAAATTATCATTCATTTGAGCGTCGTATACCTTATCCTTATGTATGATTTGGAATATTGATGGCCAAACCGTTTGTGAAGTTTGTGACCTTTTGTGAGAGACGAACGCCTAAGTCAATAACATCACGAATCATGCGATTCCGAGAGTCAAGCAGGCATTACAGGAGAGAATCGGTTAACCAGGATTGGCAAGAATCACCATAACTTACTGTATGATTATTAATGTAGAGTGTCATATTGTCGGCGAACACTATCCATTCGCATAAAGTCATTCCTTTTACCGAATACCTTACCTCTCCGGAACATAACACGCTGTAACGAGTGTTTTTCTTAGTGCTCACGGAAGCAAATAAGTAGACATTTTAGAGGACGGACTAATTAATTTCCTGTGTTAGTAGGATGATCGAGGGACAAACCATCCGGAAACGTAACCACCATTTCTGAGAGTCGAACGACGAGGACAATAGCTTCACCCATCCTGTGAGTCCTAGAGCTAAACCAGGTATTCCTGGAGTGAATCCGCTGATCAGTAATGGCAATCGGCACATTAATTCGCTGCATGAATATTTAAGGAGAGAATAAATCCGTCGAGAATATTACGAATTGGAGTAAAGTAATTCTTTCTACCGAATACCTAACCTTCCTAGAACCAAACCCGCTGAAGCGAGTGTCTTGCTTAGTGCTCACAGAAACATACTAGTAGAGATTTTAGCCGACGGGCACATTTTTCATGTATGAATAGGAATATCGAAGGCCAATCCGTCGGAAAACGGAATCACACTCTTCGAAAGTCGAACTCCTGAATCAATTTCTACACCTACCCTCTGCTTTCGATGGTCAGACACGGTATTCCAGGAGTCCGCCCGCAGTACTGCAATGGCAGTGGACACTTTAATTCACGGTATTGGTACTAAAGCAGAGAGTCAAAGCGTCGGAGAATATTACCATTTGGTATTGTGTTAAACTTTTAACGGAAGGCCTTACCTTCCTAGAACTTATCCCGCAGCATCAAGAGTGTAACTTCGTGTTGTGAGAAGCAAATTTGTGTAAATTTTAGTGACGGAATGGAAATTTCATGTACCAATTGGAAGATCGGGTGTCAAGCCTCTCGAGAACGTTACCACCTTCTTCGAGAATCGCACATCTATGGCAATAGCTTCACCTATCCTCAGATCCCGAGAGCCACACCAGGTATATCAGGAGGAAATTGGCTATACGGTATTAGCTTTAGACTCCACATTTCAGGGTATACGCATTAAGGTATAGTGTCATACCGCAGTAGAATATTTCCTACGGGTATAGAGTCATACTTGTTAACGGAAGTGGTACTATCGGAGAACTTACCCCTTGAATTAGGAGTATAACATAGTCTCCAGTGAAACAAATCAGTAAACATTATAGTGACGGGCACGCTAATTTAATGTATGAATCACAATATCGAATATCAAACCGATCGTGAGTGTCACCAGCTTCTTCGAGAGTCGAACGCCTGTGTCATTGGCTTCACCAGCACCTGTGATTCCTAGAGACACGCCTGGTATTCCGGGAGTAAATGCGCTGTACAGTATTGGCTATGGAAACCTCAATTCACGGTTGCAATATTAATTCTGGCCGTCAAACTGTTGTAGAAAATTAACTATTCGTGTAGTCATAAATATCTTACAGAAGGCCTTACCATCCGATAAACTGTCCCGTTGTGTTGAGAGTATATCACCACGTTCAGATGTACGAACTAGTGTGCATTTTGGTGACGAGCACCTTAACTTCATGTATGGATTAGAAGGTCAAAGGTGATACAGCGCGATAACATTACCGCCTTCTTCATGAATCGCACAGCTATGTGAATAGGACCACTTGTTCTGTGATTCATAAAGTCAAACCAGATATTCCGGCAGTAAATGCGGTGTACGGTATTGGTAATAGACACCATGATTCACGTTTTGAATATTAACGGAGATCGTCAAATCGCATGAGAGCGTTACCAAGTGGTATAAAGTCAAAGATTTATCGAAGGCCCTAACTATCCGCGAAACTCACCGGCGTCATCGAGAGAATATGTTCGTGTTCAGAGAATGAAATTAGTATTCATTTAAGTGCCGGGCACCTGAACCTCATGTATGAATTAGAAGATTGAGGGTCAACCTGTTCGAGAACGTTACCACCTTCTGTGAGAGACGGACGACAATGTCAATAGCTACACGCGTTCTGTCTTTCCGAGAGACAAATCAGATATTCCGTGATTAAATCGGCTGATGAATTTTGCAGTAGACATCGTCATTCACGGTATGTATATTAAAGTACAGAGTCAATACGTCGGAGGACGCTGCTAAATGATATAAAGTCTAACATTTTACGGGATTCCATGCACTCCGATAGCCTAATGCGCCGTATCGGGAGTATAACATGGTGTTCAGGGGGAGCAATTAGTATGCATTTTAGTGATGGGCATCTTTATTTCATATATGAATTAGAGGATCGCGGGTCAAACCATTCGAGAACGTTTGCACCTTCATTGAGAGGAGATAGGCTAAGCCAATTGCTTCAGATATCCTATGATACGGATACTCAAACCAGGTATTCCGGTAGTAAATGCACTGGCTGTATTGGCACGAGACAGTCTATTTCACGGTATAAATTTTAAAGCACAGGGCCATGCCGTTGTAACACGTTACCTATTGCTATAGAATCAAACATTCAACCGAAAGGCTTACCTTCCGAAAAGATAATCCGCCGAATCGGGAGTATACCATCGTGCTCAAGGTCGCAAGTTGGTGTACATTATAGTGACGGCACACATAAATTCATGTCCGAAGTAGAAAATCGAGGGTCAAACAGTTCGACAACGTTACAAACTTCATTGAAAGTCGAACGGCTAACTCAACAGCTTCATGTATCCTTTGAGTACGAAAGTCTATCCAGGCATTAAGAGAGATAGTCAGCTGAACAGTATTGGCATTAGGCACCTTAATTCAGGGTTCGAATATTAATGTAGAACGTCAAAGCGCTTGAGAGCGTTACCAGTTTTGTATAAAGTCAGTCTTTCTACAGATGTCCGTACCATCCGAGAAGCGAACCCGCCGTATCGCGAGTATAGCTACGTGTTGTGGGAAACACATTAGTATACAATTTTCTGGCATCACCGTTAATTCATGTACGACTTAGAAGATCGAGTGTCAAACAATTCGAGGACGATGCCACCTTCTATGGTAGACGAACGCCTATGTCAAAAACTTCACCTATAGTGAGATTTCATTTAGAGAGAAATTTATACCGGAAGTAAATCGCCAGTACCTTATTGGCCATAGACAACTTAATTCACCGTATCAATGTTAGAATACAGAGGCGATCTGTTTGAGAGCATTATCAAGTGGTATAAAGTCAAACGTTTCACCGAAGGCCTAACCTTCCGCGGAACACACAAGCTTCACCGAGAGTATAAGTCGTGTTCACAGAAAAAAATTAACATTCGTTTTCGTGACGAGCACCTGAACTTCATGTACGAATTAGATGGTCAAGGGTGAAACCACTCGAGAACGTTGTAACCTTCTGTTAAGGACGAACGGCTAAATCAATAACTTCCCCGATCGAGAGGGTCCGAGAGTCAAACCAGGTAATCCGGGAGTAAATCCGCTTAACAGTATTGGTAATAAACACCTGAATTCACGGTTTGAATATTAAAATACAGCGTCAATCCGTTTGATAACAATACCAATTCGTATAAAGTCATTCCATTTTTGAATACCTTACCTTCTGTGAACCATGCCTGCTGTAGCGAGTGTCCTGCTTAATGTTAACGGAAACAAATTAGGAGCCATTTTCGCAGACAGAGACCACATGCTTGTGTATAAGTATCAACATCGAGAGTCAATGCGTTCGAGACCGTTACCTCCTTCTTTGAGAGTCGCACGTCTAAGTCAATAGCTGCACATGTCCTGTGATTCTGGCAATTACATCAGGTACACAAGAATACAACTCGAATTAATGTGTCTAGAGCCAATACAGTTCAGCGGATTTACTTCAGGCATACATGGCTTGACTCTCAGAATCACAAGACACGTGTTGCTATTGACTTAGCTGTTCGAATCTCAAGGGGGAGTGGTAACGATCTTGAACAGTTTGACCATCGATATTCTATTTCATACATGAATATAAGGTTCCGTCACTAAATTGTATACTAGCATGCTTTCCTAAACACGTAGGCATACTCTCGATACGGCGGGTTCATTTTTCGGAGGTTATGGTCTTCGGTAAAGCGATTGACTTTATAGCAATAAGTATCGTTCTTACACGGTGTGTCGCTCTATTTTAATATTCACTACGCGAATTAAGGTATCTATTGCCAATTATGATTAGCGGATTTAGTCTCTGGTAAATAGGTTTGGCTCTCGGAATCACAGGATAGGTGGGGCTATTGACTTATGCGTCCGACTATCGCAGAGGGTTGTAACGTTTTCGACCGGTTTGACCATCGATCGTATTATATATACATGAATTTTACGCGCCCGCCACTAAAATGTAAAGTAACTTTTTCTCTGATCGCGAAGCAAGATACTCCTTGCAGCGGTTAAGGTTCTCGAAAGGGAAGGCCTACGGGGATAGTTTGACACTATAACAATAGGTAAGGGTCTACATAGGTTCGACGACCTACTTTATTATTCACACTGTAAATTATCGTGTCCATTGGTAATACTGCACTGGGGACTGACTCCCGGAGTATATGGTCTAACCATCGGAATCACAGGATAGGTGTAGTTATTGTTTTAGCTGTGCGACTCTCGAAGTTGACAGTATCTTTCTCGGCCGATTTGACAATCGATATTCCTATTCAAACATGAAAATAAAGTGTCCGTCTGCTGAATTGTTTACTAACTTGATCACATGAAAACAAAGAAAGAAAATCGCTGCAGCGGATTGGGATTTCCGAAGGTGAAGTATTAGGTAAATGGAACGACTTTTTCCAATTCGTAGCGATCTCAAATGCATTGACGGTCTACTCTAATATTTGAAATCTTAAATTGGGGTGTCTATTGCCAATAGAGTATAGGGAATTTACTCCCTGAATACCTGGTTTGACTCTCGCAATCACACGACAGGGGATGCAATTGACTTGGCTGTGTGACTCTCAAATTATGTGATAACGTTCTCGAACGGTTTGACCCTCGACCATCAAATCCATACTTGAAATTAAGCGGACCATCTGCTCAAAAGGCTACTCATTTGGTTCCCTCAACCCGATGTCATACCCATGATACATCGGGTTATGTTCTCGGATAGTAATGTATCCGGCAAGCAGTATGACTTTATAGATATTGGTAACGATCTCCAGCGGCTTGACTCTGTACCTTAATACTCATACAGTGAATTAAGGAGTCTATTTCCCATACTGTTCGGCGCATTTACGCCCGCAATATATGAGTTGACTCTTCGAATCACTGGATTGGTAATGCTATTGACATGGCCCTTCGTCTCTTACAGAAGTTGATAACGATATCTAGCGGTTTGGTCCTCATTCTTTAAACTCATGCATGAAATTATTGTGCTCGTCACTAATCTGTATACTATCTCGTACCTCTGAACACGGTGCTATTCTCCAGAATCGGCGTGTTAGTTATTCGGAGGATAAGGTCTTCGGAAATGCGTTTAACTTTACTGCAATTGGTAACGTTCACCAACGGTTTGACGCTGCATTTTAATATTCAAACCGTGAATTAAAGTGTCTATACGCAGTACTTTTCAGGGGATTCACTCCAGGAACACCTGGTTTGAACCTCGTAGTCAAAGGATAGGGAAAGCTATTGACTTAGCCCTCGGACCCTCAGACAGGGCGGTCGCGATCTCGAACGGATTGACACTCGGTCTTCTAATTCATATATGAAAATAGTGTGCCCTTCACTAAAATGTATACCAATTTGCTTTTCTGAATACGTTGTTACACTCTCGATACAGCGGAATTTTCACGGAAGGTATGGCATTCTGTAAAACGAATGACACCATACCAATTGGTAAAGTTCTCCTACGGTTTGACTCACCACTATAATATTCATACCGCGAATTAATGTATATATTGCCAATACCGATCAGCGGATTTACTACCGGTATATCCGGTTTGTCCTTCAGAATCACAGTACATATCAAACTATTGCCATAGCTGTGCGACTCCCACGGAAGGGGGTAATCTCATCGAACTCTTTGACTTTCGATGTTGTTATTTACATACAAAAATGATATGTCCCTCTGCAAAATGTCTACTATTCCGTTTCCGTGAACATTAATCAGGACACATGCTACAGCGGGTTAGGCGATCGCAAGGTAAGAAGTATGACTTTATATGAATTTTTGTTGTTCTTTGACTGTTTGACTGTCTACTTTCATATTTATACCGGGAATTATGAAGTCCTTTGCCTATGCTGTTCAGCGCGCTTGCTCCCGGAATTCCTGGTTTGTCTATCGGAACCGCAGGATAGGTTAAGCTACTGATCTAGCCATTTGACTCCCATGAAAGTTCTCGAAATGCTAGATTCCCGATTATTTTATTCACACATGAAAATAAGGTGTTCGCCTGCTAAAATATCTACTAATTTGTTTCGGTGTGCGGAAAGCGTGACTCTCCCTACAGCGTGATAGGTTCTAGGAAAGCAAGGTATCTGTAAAAAGTTTGACTTTATACAACTTGATAATGTTCTCCAACAGCTTGACTCTCTACTTTAATATTCTTATCGTGAATTCAGATGTCTATTGGCAATACTGATCAGCTGATAAACTTCTGGAATTCCAGGTTTGAATCTCAGAATCATAGGATACGTGAAGTTGTTGTGATAGATGTGCGAATTCACAATGAAGGTGGCAACGTTCAGGAACGGTTCGCCTCTCGATATACTTATGCATACATGAAATTAACGTATCCGTCACTACGATGTATACTAATTTCGTGTCTCTCAAGACGAAGTTATACTCTCGATACAGCGGGTTAGGTTCTCGGATGGTAAGGTACGCGTCAAAGTGTATGACGATATATAAATTGGTATCGTCCTGAAACGGATTGTCTCTCTACTTTTATACCCACACCGTGAATTAATATGTTCATTGCCAATACTGTTCAGCGGATTGACTCCCGGAACACCTGCTTTGAACTTCGGAATCGCAGGATGGGTGAAGCTATTGACATAGCCGTTCGAACCTCAAAGGGTGTGGTAACGTTATCGAACCGTTCGTCCCTCGATCGTCTAATTCATGCGTGAAACTAAGGTGCACGTCAGTAAAATGTAAACTAGTCCGTACCTCTGAACACGATGTTATAGTCTCAATATAGCGTTCCAGTTTTTATGGGCGTAAGGCAATCTGTAAGTAGTTTGTCCCTACACGAGTATGGAATATTCTATTACGGATTGACGTCAAGCTTTAATATTCAAACAGTGAATGAAGGTGTCTATTGCCAATACTGTTGAGCGGATTTACTTCCGGAATTCCTGGTTTGCCTCTCCGAATCACAGGATACGTGAAGCTATTGACTTAGATATGCGACTTTCAAAGACGGTGGTAACGTTCTCGAACGCTTTGACTCGATATTGATATTTATCCAAAAACATGTGGTCTCCTTTTGCGAACATAGCTACTGATTTGTTTCCGTTGTCATTCAGCAGGACACTCGCGACAGCAGGCTTGGTTCTCAGAAGGTATTTGGTACATGGTTTTGCCTTGATAGTCATAGGATTGGTGAAGCTATTGACTGAGGCGTTCAACCTTCAAGGATGGTGGTAACGTTCTCAAGCGGGTTGACACCCTATCTTCTGTTTTGTACATGAAACTAAGGTGATCGTGACAAAAATGTATGCTAATTCGTTGCTCTGAAAGCGCTGCTACACTCTTGGTACAGTGGGCTATGTTCACGGGGGATAAGGTCTTCGGTGAAGCGATTTACTCTTTAACAATTGGAAACGTTCTCCAACGGTATGACGCTCGATCTTCCAATTAATACCTGACGTCAAGATGCTCCTCACTAAAATGAAGGCTAATTTCTTCCTCTGGACAGGAAGTTTCACTCTCCATACAGCGGGTTAGGTTCTCGGAAGGTAAGGCTTTCGGTGAAAGGAGTGACTCCATACTAATTGATATTGAACTCGGACAGTGTGACGTTTTACTTAATTGTTCATACCGTGAATTATGGTGTCAATTGCCTATGTAATTCACGGTAATTACTCCTGCAATAGCTGGTTTGACTATCGAAGTCACAGGATTGGTGACGCTATTGCCTTAGCTATGCGATTCTCCATGAAGTTGGTTACGTCGTCGAACGGTATAACGCTCGACCTTCGTATTCATACATGATATTAAGGTTGCCGTCACTAAAATGTATACTAATTTGAATCTCTGAAACCGAAGTTATACTCTCGATACAGCGGGTTAGGATCGCGAAAAGTAGGGCCCTCTGTGTACAGTTTGACTCTCTACCAAGAGGTATCCTTCCACAATGTTTTGATTCTGTGCATTACCAATAATATTGCCAATAATGTTCAGAGGATTTACTCCAGGGAAACCATGGTTTGACTCTGGGTATCACTGTATGTGTGAATCTTTTTCCATAGCCGTTTGAATATCAAAGCGGGTGGTAACGTTCTCTAATGCTTTGACTCTCGATGTTCTAATTCATAAATGACGTTACTGTGCACGTCACTGAAGTTAGTACTACTTTCATTCTCTGAGCACGAACTTACTACCGACGAAGCCGGTGACGTTCCGGATGGTAAGGTATTCGGTAAAAATTTTGACCTTATATAAGTTGGTGACTCTCTCCAACGGGTTGACGCACTGCTGTATTATTCAAACCGCCAATTAAGCTGTCTATATCCAAATATCTTGAGCGGATTTACTCACCGATTACCTGGTTTGACTTTCGGAATCGCAGGGTAGGTGAAGCTACTAACTTAACTTTTCGACGCTCAAAGAAGGTGGTAACGTTCTCGAACGCTTTTACACTCGATGTTGACATTTGTGCACAAAAATGTGGTGTCCGTTGACTAAAATGTCTACCAAATTCTTTCCGTGTACAATAAGCGAGTCACTCGTTACAGTGAGTTAGGCTCTCGGAAGGTAATGTATTCGGTAAAGAGAATGACTTAATACGAATTGGTGATGTTCGCCGACGCATTTATACTCTACTTCAGCATTCATATAGAGAAAACAATGTTTTTATTGGCAATACTGTTCAGCGGATTAACTCCAGGAATATCTGGTTTAGCTATAAGGATCACAGGACTGGTGAAGCTATTGACTTCGCCGTTCGATTCTCAAAGAAGGAGGTAGCTTTCCCGATCCGATTGACTCTCGATTTTGCTATTCGTACGTGAAACTGACGTGCCAGTCTGTTGAAAAGTCTACTCATTTGTTTCTGCGAACACTAAGCTAGTCAATCGTTAGAGCGGAATAGGTTCTCGATGGGAAAGCATTTGGGCATAAAAAATTACTTTGTTTCAATTGATAACGATCTCCGGCGGTTTGACTCAGTACCTAAAAAGATATACCGTGAATTAAGGTATCAATTGCCAATATCCTTCAGCGTATGTACTCCTTGAATACCTGGGTTGGCTCTCGCTAGCACAGGATAGCTGAAGCTACTGACTTGGCCTTTCGAATCTCACAGAACGTGGTATCGTTCTCGAACGGTTTGAC
>NIJG01001397.1:12613-25569 GCA_002201625.1 Euglossa dilemma | reverse complement strand
ATCTTGCTTGCCATGGAGATGCCTTCCCGGTCTCGGGGCAGCCTGGATGGGGGATTTCCGACAGCTGTGCTGTTGGGGTTGTGCGGGGAGTGATCCGGGTGGCACTGGACCCACTGCAAGGTGTCTTTCTCTAGGAGGCGTCTGAGCCAGGGAGGCAAGGTGGTTTGTGGCAATGGTTTGAGTCACCATTCACCGAGGCGACGGCGGGCCACGCGCCGACATACGCCACACCGAGACTCCGAGAATGCGAGACGGCACAACGCTGATAGAATTGGAAACGCGTTATCGCAGGCCATCGATGGCCGCGTGGTAATCGGAGATTGGAGCAGCTCGACCGCTAATGGAATACGATCCGCGATAGCGATGTCACCACTTCTTGAGTGGTGCGAGGGGGGCGGAGCACACCTTTCGGTTGACGCGCGTGGGCAGCCACGGCAGGGTCGGAATTATGCGTATTTAAATGCGTACGCACCGCCATGACGCTGTGGAATTTGTCGACAGCGGTGAAGGCGCACGCACACCGAGCACTTACGGTCATATTTATCCCGGGAAGGACTCAATGGCAGTGCTTTTCAAGCTCGCTTTGCAGCGCGTACGTAAAATTGCCCTTGGCGCCCACCCGTGCTTGGTTCGAATAACATCACCGCCAGCGGATGTCCCTCTCAGGCATGTGAAAATAGATGGCAACTCCCACCGAGGTGCTCCCTCGAACCGGACCGGTCACTAGCACTAAACTCTCACTATTACTATTACTTAACATGGTTGTAGAGAGCAGAGAAGGATCGGACAATTATAGTCGAACTTTTTATCGAAAGGCACTACTGCAGGTAGGCGGCTGGTAGTAAGGTGGCCTGGAAGGGGCGCGAATAAAGGCAAGAAGAAGAAGATGAATAAGAAGGAAGAAGAAAAAACAATTAAAAAGGAAAGGCACATAGCGGGCAGTAGGTTATCTTCCGAGAAGAAAAGACAATTTAGAACACTGGGCTACTAAACCAGGTCGCACAGAACACAGGGATGTTGAGTGAAAGGGAACAAAGGAGAAAACACTGGGCTATTGAATCGAATTACTAAAAAGGGCTATTTCAAGCACGTGGACGAGAGTTGGTTTGCTAGTTTTTCAGGATGGAGGATAGCAAGGAAGGAAAAGAGAACGCAGTGCTATTAAACCGAACTGTACAAAACACAAAACTGTCGAAAGGAAGAGACTATTAAGAAGAAGATATTATTGATACGAAGGCACTATTTTAGCAAAGAAAGGACAAGTGGACGGAATTATTAAGAATGGAACAGAAAGGATGTAGAAGTTGGTGTTAAGTTTGAGGATGGATAGCGCAAGTGGCTCCGTGATCCGAATAGCACGATAGATTCGGCATTAATATTATTATGCCTAACCTAATTGTAGCATTCAAGAGCCTGACACTTAAGAACTTGCAAGTCAAAATATGACGAGAATAAGTCGTCGTTAAATCTATATGTCTTATGCCTGTACAAGTGTATCTTTTCGCCTCTAATAATGTCTATATACCCTGTTAATGCGCAACTAAATAGATACTTCCTCTTGTACGCAACACATCGTATTATTCCTTCGGAATAATTAGAACAAAATACGATTCGAAAGGCAAAGACCATCCGACATAGGATATAAGAAATTTAGTCTTGTGGTGGTTGGAATGATGGTTTAAAATCGACTGCAAGGACGAAGGCTAGATGACTCTTGTTCTTAGTCAGTCCTTAAGAAGTTTTAGCGCAGAATTTTGTAGTCTATCGTCAGTGTCAGGGTGCGAAGTATATGTTAAGCGTGCAGTTGCTACTTAAATGAACCGCTATTTCTACTTAAAAAGTCCTCTTTACCGCTCAACAATTCCTATCGCCAGTGTCAGGGTGCGACGTATATGTTAAGTGTGTAGTTGCTACTGAAATGAACCGCTATTTCAACTTAAAAAGTCCTCTTTACCGCCCAACAATTCCTACAATACCAATATGTGAATTGCATTCAATAGCACATGCCATTTAATNTCCACTGTAAATGTTCAATGGTTCATGCACATTTGTAATGATACGTACTTTCGCCAATTTACGCACGCAATTTCATTAACACGAATTAAATGAAATGTGGAACATTACATTTACATGTACACTTTCTTTATGGATTTCACCTAATATACAGGTTGACGTTCATTCTAATCTACGACTAAGACAAAATTTGTAAATAAAGTAGTTCAGTTATTACATTACCCATGGTGCAGTATAATAATGACGCAAGTTAAAATGTTATCAAACACTACAGGATATTCGAATATCTGAATGTAAATTTTTAAAACTATTACAGCTATTTTCTACCGTTAATTAATAAATAAATTTCTTATGACACGATGAATTAATGCTGCTAATATATATTTTCTCATACGTAATGCTTGTACTGAGTACATGTTTTAATCTACTTCTATCGACGTTTATTATATTTTGTGTCTTTTACTGCACCTTTCAAACGGCGCTGGCTGTGAAAGGTAAAGGCAAAATTGATTTTTCCAATCACGCTAAATCAGGATACTTTGTACTATTCACTTTCCAATATTCCAACGGATTTAATCATGTGCCAATGCAACTTTCACGAATATATTTATCCAATTCTTTTCTCGGTTCGAAATACATATGACCTATATTTAACTACCTTACTTTGCGGTCGAAGACCGACCAGAACGATGATGCGTCGTTTGATCTAATGATGTTATCAAGAGCTAATTTCGAAACGAGAGAATTTAAGAATGGTGTTGGAACACTGGTTCGAGCACTTTAAAACGCAGGTCAAGATTTGTCGCCATTACATACAACATACAGGTGTCATCATAATCGAAGTACACGACCGATATTCATTTTAATTACGCAACTAATTTGTTGTAATCGCGGCGTCCAATGTCGAGGGCACGGCCAAATACTTTCGGAAACACAGAAAAGATCTTGGCGTTTGGTGCGACCAGAAAGGAATCTTGAACTATGGAACACGAGAGACACGAGCGTGTGATAACTGCAGCACGATAAAGCACCGTGCTGTCTGTCTTTCATTGAACGGCTCTTCGACGAACAGCGATAATTGATTGACATTTTCTCGGCACACGTTCCCCCAAGTTTATTGCATCTTCTTCTAGCAGAAACCTCTAAATATGGCGAATTTGTCATACGAACTTCCTTACTGCGGTGATATGTCTTCTACGATATCTCTTGTTTTATGTTTACCCAAACATTTTCTATGGGAATGGCAATGGGCGACTGTGATGGCAACGTCTGACGACTGATGCCAGACATTATTTTCGTCACATTACAGTGTCTGCTCCGATGTTTCGGATCATAGTTCGCCTGCAGGGATCAGTTACTATTTTTGTAACTAAATTTGTAACATTCTTTTGGCATTCAAACTATCGGTAAATACGTACAGGTTACCGAATTCTTACTGTGACAATCACCTCACACGTGCACCTTTAATGCTAGCTTATGCGTTCGTTGGGCTGTTTCATTGCGATTAAAACTGACCAGGTATGTTGCAGCATCCTACGTGCATAAAAGGATGCATCGTCAGCAAATATGACATTACTCCATTTGCGGTAAATTTTTAGCATCTCCAACGCGAGTAGTTCGCACGCGCGTTTCTCGGTCAACGGAGGTTTCTTCATAGTGCTACGCCATTTAACACCGCCAGCCTTAATACCATGCTCGATAATGTCTAGAGAAGTATTTACATGCGTCTCCTTCTGTTTCACATACGATTTAGTTTCTATCCTTTAAGCAACGATAGCTCAGGATTCCTAGGAAGTAAGGAAAATATCCGTTTGCCGTGATAATCCTCAACACTCAGTTTTATACTACGATTCGGGAGACCATCGACAGCTTGTGCCTTTTAATAATGCAAAACCCAAGTCATGACAAATAATTTTGATTCAACTACATATTTAGCAACGGCGGGAAGAGAAATTATTAGTCCTTTTGGGTGAATACGCAAGAGCACGGGTTCAAAATGAGATGCATACGCAACACACGTGACGTGACTTTCAAAATAACGCTTAGAAAGGATGTCGCGTTCGTTCATATTCGGAAACGTTGTGCGAACCAAATTCACGCGACTGCTATCCCTAACTAGATGGCAGAAAAATTAGGTGTTTAATTATCGACCATGGGTATCGACTATGGGCCGGTCGATGGGGCATGTCTTGCCTGGGCTACACTTGAAGTACAAAATTGGTTGGATAAACGGTTTCGAGCCAAATACTCGTCCCGTGTCATCGTCGCGGTATTTATGTACTACCAGAAAGATGGGAGAAACATGAAACTAGGGTTGCACGATACATTGAATAAACCATTCATTGTACATCTGTTGAAATTTTCAATTTCTCATTGATGAACAAACTCAGGAAATGCTGCTAGCATAAAAATAAACACTCGATTATTTAACTACGCTGTTTTGAATTAGAAGTTACTCGCATGAAACGCTAACAGAGGTTGTCAATGAGTAAACGAAGCAATTGAGGTGTACGGAATTATTACATTCAGCAAGCATCATTTATTTTTCCGCATCACCGAATCACAGATAGATATTACAATCTATTGTAATAACGGAAATTGCTCGTTGAAAAATGACTCGAATCGTATTGATGCCAAATTATTTTTTCTTTTCTCTTTTTCATTGTTCATGCCAGTTTCATACGACGACAACGGTCTTGTAATGTTCCATCAACAGTTACGGTTAACTGATACCAATGAAATCCCCTCAACTCTGGTGCCATTGATGCCACAATATTTTACTAAATCCGTTGAATTTCTTAATATTTCGGCCATTATGTAATGTTCTGTTACTAGTGTATCATAGCACACGAGTTACTTTTCCCACTTAATATAATACGTGTCGCTTTATTTGCATTAATCTTCAATTTATATTTTTCCGCTCAATTACATATTTCACGTAGTTTTCTAAGAGCTTCGCTGCTGTGCTTGGATCCTCCTGTATCGATGAACTGATGTCTCGTCCGCGAATGTATTTGTTATTATGCATTCTGTTTGCGGAAGAACGGCTGTTCGCTCTTGATTGCGCGACAACAGCCAGAGTTTTCTGGATACTTCAATGGTTTCCGCTGTATGTGACTTTGAAATGACATTCGAACAAATATGATTTAGGGAACTAGTAGAAGCAATGTAGTAAATTAACTTTTAGTTTGAATAGTAGTCACGGGTGACATACATGGTCGACTTGATGGTTAGCGTTCATAGAATATACAAAGACGAAAAGTTTCAATTTTCCAAACATTTTTCGGTGATATCGACTGCTGTATGTGTTTGTTCCAGTGCGGAATACTTGCACTAGAACAAAATTGTTGCGGAGAAATAATAATTCTGTCATTTAAGATTGTTAATCATAATTACTGCGAGCCTCTTCGGGATTCCCTTTCTTATTAATTTTGTAAAAGTAATAGATAAGAGGCTAGCAAAATGCAAAGTGCGTAACATGCACCAAGTGATTTTCGGGATCTGGGTATTACAATGATTTCTGCAAACCTACGCTGAATATCATAGTACTGCAGCCTAGTAACTACGTTATATATTTCGTTTACAGCGATCTCAGACTTTTTGGGTAACTCCTTGCCGATTATACCATCGTTTCCTGCAACTCTCATATTATATGTATTAATGACCGTTTTGATCTCATGCGGCGATTAATGCTCAACTGGTTTACACACAGAGGTAAATTTAGGCATTCTTTTATGGTGGTAATGTCTTGGCGAGCAGCTGGAACGTCAATAGGTAGGTACAAACATGCGTGCTATATATCTTGCAAAAACTTGTTTATCGTCATCTTCTTTTGCTCATGAACTAACCTATTTTTCCGATTATATTCCTTCGATATCTTGACCTTCTTCCTAGCATTCCATGGCGTGTAAGTGAACTCCATGGGTGTAAAAAGGTTTCTGATGTATCGCTCTATATTGCCATTTCTGAATTTAAAAAGTGAATTCCCTAGCTGCCTGTCCAATCTCATCGGCGAATTCTTATCGCTTATCTGCCTGTTGAGTTCGTACTAATGTGTGACAGTACGATCGTCGAGGATGTATTCCTTCGCGTAATTTGAGTGTAAAATTTGATCGGTGAATGTCAGTGTCTCTTGTGATTTAGAAACATCTGTTGTATATTACAGAAGTTTCATTATATCCTGTATTGCATGTTTCATATCGGCGTATTGCTTCGATAGGCTAGCTAGGTTTATGTGCTTATGTGAGATACCATTTCATTCATTTCCAATGTTCCAATCCACAACTAGTTATAAAATGATTTCTTCGTGTCTTCGTTAAGCGTTGCATTTGTATATTTTAGTACAATAGCAGAGAGGTCAAATGCCTAATGGATAGGCAGAGAATTTTATTTTAATCCAAAACGCTCGTAAATACGTTCCTTCATATTTCGCTGTTTCATAGAACATTATATTTCTCCACATAATAATGGCATTACCATGAACTTTATTGATGAGCTGTATTTTAAATACTGTTATGTGATTTTCATTTGCCAAGTTTGTCTTTCAGTCAAGCAAATTGGCATTTATTTGTACATCTGAGAACAGTTACAAGTAGTATAGATCCTAGAACAATATCATCTCGTACCGCTATATTCTGGACAGCGAAGATCATGATTACAGTTTCGATGTTTGCTTTCATTACAGTGTAGTCCGCTGCACGTTGATCGAAGATCGATGGTGATCAGGGTTTTCATTTATATGTACTATGCTTCCGGGAGATGAAATCGCAGCATGTTTGGATCCCCACTGTTGTTTTAGTCCGCTGATATTCCTATGATCATAGATAGGTGATTGCTACGAGCCGAAGACGACGACGAAGGTCAACGTACGGATCATGGGGCGACCAAGTGCAACAGAATAAATGTCAGCACGGGCGCAGTTAACCATTCTGTGTCCAAATGATTAACGCTTGTATTGAAAGACTTGGTCGTTGATCTTCGTCACTATCTTCGGGGAGCATTCCTATATTCACTTCTTTATTGAAGGAACGATATTTATTGGTATGGACAATAATTTGAGTTTGTCTATCTGGCTGCTTTTCCATTTTCCCATTCTGTTAGCAAAGTAATTTCGTTTTTTTTTTTTTTTTTTTTTGTAGAATAGAGGTCCCAATTTCATTTTCTCACAGTCTACGACACACTTAAACCGAATAAGAAAAAAGAACGAAATTACTTTCAGATCACGCTAATATTTTTGGAACACAATTCCGTAATATCATTAGTATTAACCTTATCATTATCATTATCATTATCATTATTAATATAAATCATCGGATATGAAGTCACCTAGAAAAAACTATAGTATTTTCCATTTCTTGCTTCGTTTGATCGAATTACCACTTTAGCCAAAAATATGATTACTGAACATCCCGATGTATAATTGCAATTCATTAACACCTTCCCTAACGATTTAATTTCCAACAGTGCGGACCAAAGGCGATACGAAGGTCGGTTGCGCGCAGGAGCACAAACAGATCCGCTGCGCTCTCGAAACTGTACAAATCGCATACATCCTATGATTTGTACATACACGTCCGCGGTACAATTAACCTTGCAAGAGGTTTGATAAATAACTACGATTAGATGATTATTAAACGAAAGAAAGATTTATTGCTGCAAATTGATTAATACATTAATAATAACATTTTTATTTTAATACAAAAATTTTGTAATCTTCGGTGGTATGGTATCTCTCAAAACATGTTGGTACATGTAATGCAACTTTGCACTTACGATGATTCTGAGGCGACTTATTCATGTTTGGCCCGATAGACTTACAACGCTTCTGAGTCGTCATTGTAAGCTAAGGGGTTAATTAAAAAATTAGATAATTAAGAAGTACATAAGCTAATAAATATCGAGGTCCATCGCAATAATCAGTACAGCAATATGACAACTTTTCCCAATTACATAAAATCCCTGAACTTAATAAAAAATAAGGTGATTCAATAAAAATTCCTATCCACTCACATTAATATCTTGCCAAAAGAATTTACCAATGATTAGAAACATAATAAACATATTTGTGTTACACTTATTAACACGTGTTCACTCAATTTTATATTGTGTACAACAATATAATAGATTTAAATATTATATTGGTATTACAGATTCGATTATCTATATTTAATTTCGCGTATGATAAAGTTTTTTCCTTTCGAATACACATATTTGCATTTTGTGAATAATTCCATAACTCAATCGGAATGTATTCCTTCCAAAAGATTGCTTTTAAAAGTAAAATATTTCGTCATTTTGTAGCATTGACCGAAATTAATATAGACATTTAGTAGAAATACGTAGATGTACGTACCAATTAGCGTTTTAAGGTAAACATTTTTAAATGTGTGATAAATGGAGTTAATCATTTTGGCTTCATAATGGATCATATGTGTATGTAAGTATCAAGTAGGTACATCGATAAGAATACAAAAAATTAATTCAAATCTACTTTTCCGTAATAGAAATTATCAATACCATTGAAGATGAAAAGCTGAATAATTACTAAACGTCATTGCATGTTATTAGAGTCAATAAAACATAAAGAAGATATCACGTTAATGATAAGTTGTGCGTCCTAATCTTCCTTCCAGGCTGAATGTTAATCAAATTGCGTGACGAAAAAGAAGAAAATATGTGGGAAAGAATATGTGAGAGTCCTCCCACACAGTCATTGTAGGTCCGATGTGTGAGGTATGTACTCTAAGTTGTACTCTAAGCTGCTACGTTCTGGTAGCGCTTAGAGGAAAGAATGAAGGAGAAAGGGATGGTTCTCGGTAAGGCTACCTAACAGCCTCTGCCTCAGAAGGGAATCCTATTGGTACTTACCTAGACTTTTGCAGGAGTTGTATATACACGATTCGGTGAGTTCACCGAGGATTTGAAAGAAAGTCCACCATCCTCCTTGGAGTTTACATCTCTCTAGCGGTCAGGCTGATAAACTCGAATAAGATCGGATCTTGCAAGAATTATACACCGACATCTTCATCTTGCTATATAAAGTATTTGTTCCTGGAAAAGGTAGCTAATAAAACACTAAATCTATTACTAAAAATAGTAATGGTATTTCGAATTGTGAACAAAGTGGTTTCGGAAACCACAGATCTACTGATGATCGCCTTATTATTAGTATATTGGAATCCCTTTTCATGAGGATATCGATAATTAATCTCGTCCAATGTTAATTAAATTAGCCTTCGCACAGAAAGATGTATGAAATGATTTAGATTCAAAATAGGCTAACGGTATATCCGTGGAAACATTCTCGTTGGAGGATCTCTAGAGGTTCATAGTCCACAATCTGTCAATATATGTATGTAGATACATACATCTACCATTAGGGATGTTAACTTCTAGATCACTCGCAAGAAATAGCAAAAACACTAGAAGCAAGCTGCATGTATAACAAAGAGGTAAACATAACCTAAATTATTGTTCAGAACCTTAGGCGAAAACGACTTAAACCTAATCAAAACTAACATAGCAAACTATATGACAAATGGAATCAAATCCCAAAAATTGTCCAAAATCAAACAGTACTCATCCGCGCCTTTATGCATTACGAGCAATTTCAAAACACGATAGACAGGATGGAAAAAGACGAACTACGACTACATGAACTCGAAACTAATGAACGCTAACTAGATGAACTACTGATCACAGAAATTCTACTAACAAACCTAGCCATTGTCTTCCACTTAATAATGTTAATACTAGGTAAGCGAGGAGTAAGCGATACCATATTAATGCCTTTCTAGACACATTTATGTGGATCACTCATCACTCAGGCGACCACGCGAACACGCGACAACTCATCTGCCATATCTCTAGCTAAAAATGTACTGCTTTGTTATCGGCAGAACATTTTCTCTTGATGTTATTCACAAATTGGATTAATCAATTCTAAAAGTTACTCATTGTTGAAAGAATGCCAAAGCGCCCAAGGTATTGTGTACTGCGTCATGTTAAAAAGATCGATTAAGTGCATTGACAGCGAACCGATATTTCATATATGGTTTCTTGCAAGAATTAGGAATAGATCGTTGTAAGGAGTAGTTGTTAATCAGTTGAAAATTTGAAATTGTTGGTTATGATTTTGTTTGAAAATAATACTTTTCAAAATAGTTTACGCCCTTCGAATATGTATGGTGGAAGTTGAAAGGTGTGTTGTTTGAAAATGGACTAACTGATACCGAAGACCATGAAGATAATTTTAACCTCCCTAGAAGACGACGAAGAAGTATATGCAGCACGTCAGAATCGGAATCGTAATCGGAGCCAATTCAACACTGTGGATGAAATTAATTACTATTGGACTCAGAAGAAGAATAGCAATTTGGATGATACCCGTGAACATGCTACACTAGACGAAATTACTGTTTTTATCGTCGTCATTATTCATCATACGAAACAAAAAACTAGAAATACAAGAGTATCGGACTGAGGATGAATATTTGCGAAGCAGTATTTTTGGCGAAATTTTGACGAGATATCGATATCTTTCATTACTGCGGATCATGATACACTTTACACACTAACTTGGGCGGACTAATGACCGTTTGAGTAAAATGACAGATATTATAAATATGCTACGAAAATCATGCAGTGACGCATTTTATCCATATCAAGGACTTTGTATTGACGAAATCTTAATGTTATGAAAAGGCCGCTTGTCTTTCGAGCATTACATTACAACGAAGAGGAATCGGTTACATATAAAATTGTACGTACAGTGTAATTATAATACAGATTACATGCAAGACCTTATCCAAAGCTCAATTAGCGAAACCTCAGTAATTGTGGAAAGTTCAATCACGGGGATCCAAAAATCGGAAGAAACAGCCTTCTCACTTACCAAATTTAGGAAAAGGACACACAATCTGCGTAGACTCCCTATTCCAGTTTGATTCTAGGTCAGCAATATATACCATTTTGCGCAATATTTGTACCAACGCATGCGGGACCGAGAGAAAAATATGACAAGGAATGCCGAAGTTTGAAGGACATTTTACGAAAAGAGTTCGTTAGCTATAAAGTAAGTGGACAAAAGAGAAGTGTATATGATTAGAACTACGTGTACTGCAAATTCTGTTTCAGTGTCCAGGTAAAGAGGATAACAGTGTATGCAAAAGCCTGTGTGTGTTATAGATTATAACAAATCAATGGGCATAATAGGTAAGGTTGTTATGATAGTAAGTAGCGTTAATTCAACACGTAAGTCGATGAAGTGTTACAGCAAATTTTTCCTCCATCTCATAAATATTTGTGTCTGAAATGCATATTGTCTGAAAAGGAGCATATTTGTAAAAGCAGCGAAGCAATACGTGTCTTAAGGCCAATAGGATAAGAATTATATGCAGATATGCTACAGGTTAAGTACCTGCAGATTATTCGAATGAAAGCATAATAGATAGAAAATAGTATAAAGAAATGGCTTTCGAGCTTTTCTAAATACTGCAGTCATAAATGCTCTGTTTATGTTTGAGGAAGTAACTGAAAAAAAATACCAAACGTATCACTTCCAAGACAATTACCGGATGCACCAACCTATTTAGCCTAAAAGAAACAAACCGTTATGGATACGAGAACCCAGCATACCCGAAAGTTAACCCATACCCTCCGCAAAAGCCTATGATCATATCAAAACCCCTATCCTGGGCAGAGACAAATATAAATTAACTAACATGAAGTATACAAGGTCTTTGGGACACCGATATAGCTCATATTTTGCTCGTTGGTAGATTTAATTGCCCCGTTTATNGCAGTCATAAATGCTCTGTTTATGTTTGAGGAAGTAACTGAAAAAAAATACCAAACGTATCACTTCCAAGACAATTACCGGATGCACCAACCTATTGAGCCTAAAAGAAACAAACCGTTATGGATACGAGAACCCAGCATACCCGAAAGTTAACCCATACCCTCCGCAAAGCCTATGATCATATCAAAACCCCTATCCTAGGCAGAGACAAATATAAATTAACTAACAAGAAGTATACAAGGTCTTTGGGACACCGATATAGCTCATATTTTGCTCGTTGGTAGATTTAATTGCCCCGTTTATGAAAACATACCATCATAGTGGCAAACACTCCAGTATTTTTTTTAAATATTTGCAATAGAGATTTGTTTGTTCCACAAATGGATTTCTCCTCTGGATGATAATAGTTTCGGATAGCCAACGAGAGGGTAAAAATATTTTTCCCTTTCTCAAACGTCTTTTTTACTTTGCATAAGTTTATTGTACGCAAAAGTGCATAATATACTCTATATAAGTTAAGACATTTAATATTTTATACGCTTTTCTCCATGTATTGATTATATCGAATAAAATTTGTATTAATCGATCAGTAAGTATAAACAATTTACTTAAAATCTTTTATGCATTTTACTGCATGATTCATATTTTTATAAGAAAATGAAAACAAATTAAACCATTCACAGATATTTAAACTCCGCTGTATTCGTAGTAAAGTTCACCCCATTCATACCGCACCGCACATCTATATTAATAAAACTTACCAATATGAAAAGAAACCCATACATGAAAGCAATGAATATTTAATACCAAATATTTGAAAAACTGTTGCATGTTTGCCTATGCAACTAATGTAACATTTTCATAAAGAGGGAAACGAAATCAACCAGTGTGCAACATTTGAACCAAATCGGTGACCCACACGCCTTGCACTCTCCTTGTGGGATAAAGAATGGATATCATGCGAGTGCAAGAACGAGGAGTACAAAGGAAGGCGCGTTGCTTTTTCTTTAAATATATGTATTTCGACGTACGTCATATTGACGCGTGATCGTAGAGATAGATATATATGGAATGTCCGTAAATCTGGTGTTAAAAATGATGGAAAATTCATACTACGTGATCTACATAACACTGTGATCAAATG
>NIJG01001391.1:0-15040 GCA_002201625.1 Euglossa dilemma | reverse complement strand
GCGTGTGCGTGTGTAAAGGCCATGATAATAAGTCCTCGGGCAATGTAAATTGTTCAATTTTTCTCATTTTTCTTTCTTTCCTTTATTCCAATTAATCAAAAAAAAAAAATTTTTATTTCCCTCTTTGGATTTCTTTTTTTCTTGTATATGTATTTACGTTCGCGAATGCGTTTATAAGAGCGGATGTATCGTGCTTCTCTATGAATCTATGCACCTTCGCAAACTACCTACATTTGTAGTATGTCATGCACAAATCTTTCCTGTCGATTTTANCACGTATTTACAAAAAGAAGAAAAAATCAAAATAAAATTTATTTTTTACAATTTTCTACTGTATGGTAAAGTCTGAAGAAATTCCCAATACGCATAACAGGATAACACGCGTTTCTTAAACAATTGCGGTGGAATAAGTTCATTCTCCGTAATCGCTAATAAATTTTCATGTCCCCTCAGAGGGGACAGCCGAGTGATATGCTAGACTTACGTTGTCCCCTCAGAGGGGAAATCCGAGTGCAAAGGGTTAATGGTGAGTTACCAAACCCTTTTGAAACAGAGTGAAATCGATTGTGTCCCCATGATAGCGATCAGAGAGGAAATGATTTTTCGAGACGACCGTTGTGCATGCAACGCCGTTCAACGTTACGTGTTTCTCACGATGGGCACTCATTGCGGTGGGCGATCGTTTGNAGATCAGTTCTGACCGCGTTGCTAACAAAGAAACAATTAATCAAACTTCTGCATTTAAAGTTCCAACAATAGAACGCGAAGGTTAAATAATTGTACCTGAAAAAGGTGGAAAGAATATTTATTCTATATATTCTCTTTTAAATCTTTTATTACTCATGGAAGGTATATATCTCTTTGAGTGTCTCTCCAGAAAGAAAATGAAGAGCGTATGTGATGCAGTCCTGCTAAACTCTCAGTTCTAATCTAATGTATATATAAACAATCCTTCTCGAAATTTAGAGCTTATATACCTATAAATTTATTCACTGCTCACATCCTAGATTGATTTATCGAGATTACGGGACTTACCTTCTCGACGGATTATTTTATAAAATCGTATCAATTGCGGGGGAACAGTCAAATATACTCAGACTAAGGTAATGCTCGTTAGGTAAGCTTCAACATAGAGTACTAATATGTTAATATCGCAGGAAAAATTTCGAGTTTGTGCGAATAATTGATATATTCGCTATTGTTGAATGAAAATAAATCGATTTCAGCATTAGACATATGGCGGCTAGAACACCGCTACCACACCCTTGGCAGATGACCGTATAAATCAAGGCCGAGGAAAGAAATTCCTTTCTTAACGTACCACAGACAGTTTCAGGCATACAGGAACTATAGTCATTGATCTATGGATTGCGATGGATATCGTGGATGTTACGCCAAGAATTAGCTTGGGACTTGACAGTTGCTTTCCGTCACCTCGATTTTCCCGCGCGAGTTGGCAGTATTTTTCTCCCCCAAGGCTACCGCCGTCCTTTCCCTCTCCACGTACCCGAAAGTCTTTTAAAGTTCTAGGAGCAGAAGATCCAAGACTCAGTTTGATTTCGATTTGCCAGCTGTAATTCCAGTCTGTTCATCGAAAATTGGCAACCTCTGCCTTCGTCTATGTTTTCTACTATTATTTTACCGTAAATCTTCACGCCAATGAATAGAGGTTATTTTTGTCTAATTAAAAGTGTGAAATTTAAATGGTGATACCACCGTGTAAAACTGATTTATAGTTTCAAGACTTTGTACGCAATGGCATTTCAATAAATAATTATAATTATCAAAATTAATGACTTTATATAAATCAAATAAATACGATACGTATGGAATAAAATTTTATAGCGTAAATAATAAATAATTGAAATGAGAGACTTGATGGTGCTTCCACATCTGTCATGTATGATTGCCATTTCAATGATTATCATCATGATTTTTATCACATCTTATCCATGTTTTCCTTTTATTATCTGATCTGACATGATTAGAACCCCTTTCATATTTAAAATACTAGTATATATAATATATAAATATAACTGAAATAAAAAATAAACTACATATTAGGAATATTTACATATTAGTTAAATTACTTTATTATACATTTAAGTATCATTCAACTGGTGGTTTACAGTATAGGAGTAAGTTAAATTAATAATATTCAATTTGACATAATTAAAACATCTATGTTATACGTTCCTTTGGCCAACTTGCAATCCGACCCTTGTACAACTCGACTGGCGTGGAAGTCATATCTATAAAAAGCAAAACCTATTAGATATGCAAATTCATTTCGTTCCCCTTCTACCATTAATACGTGAACTCATCGTTTAGTAACGTAAATGCATCGTATGTATGAAGTTTTGTAATTTTAATAAAATTGTTACATACCTGTATATTAATCGCGTATTACAGATACCTTAACATGCTGATTAGTCGATGCACTGTCTTCTAATGTATTGGGTTGACAACTAAGTGATTGCGGATTTTGTCGATAGATGGACTTCACACTTTCTTTTGTTTCGCTGTCATGGTCAAAGCATCTAACCTATATTTTTTTCTTATTGTTTGGAATTCAACCTTTAATTTATTCAAAAAAATCATATAGATTAGTGCTTTAGTTTTGCTTTTATCTCAATCTAAAAATGAAAGAACAGGACGTGCACTTCAGACGTATTTTATTATATTACTTCCGAAAAGGCAAGAACGCGTCGCAAGCACAAAAGAAGTTATGTGCCGTATATGGAAATGAAGCCTTGAAAGATAGGCAGTGTCAAAACTGGTTTACCATAATTCGTTCTGGTGATTTTTCACAGAAAAATGTTCAATGATCTGACCGTCCAGTTGAAGTTGAAGTCCAGTATCACAACAGGTGAAGCGGAGAAGCTCGATGTATCGCATACATGCATCGAAAAAAAAATTAGAAATGCTTAGTTATGTCAAGAAACTCGATTCGTGGATCCATTACCAGCTTAAGGAAATTCATTTGACGCAAAGCATTAGCATCTGCGATTCGCTTCTGAAACACAACAAAATTGATCTATTTCTGAAAAGCCTAATTTCTGGTGACGAAAAGTGTATAGTTTATAAGAACGTTAATCGGAAGAGATCATGGGTGATGCAAGATGAACCAGCCCAAACGATATCATAAGCAGAGATTCACCAAAAAAAGATTATGTTGTCAGTCTGATGGGATTATAAAGGAATTTTGTACTTTGATCTTATGCCACAAAACCAAACGGTCAATTCAAACGTGTACGTTCCACAACTCGCCAAACTGAGCGAGGCAATTCAAGAAGAGTGGCCGGTATTGTCAAATCGTAAGGGTGTCATTTTCCACCATGATAATGCAAAGCCCCACACGTCTTTGGTCACTCGTAAAAAATTATTGGAATTGAGTAGGGACGTTTTGTCACATTCACCGTATAGCCCTGTTCTTGCGCCTTCAGATTACCATTCGTTTCGTTCCGTGCAGACCTTCTTAAATGGTAAAATTTTTAATAACGCTGATGATGTCAGATCAAGTTTAATTTTTTGATAGCAAAAATCAGAAATTTTACGAACATGGAATTTTGACACTGCCAGAACGAAGGCAAAAGGTCATAGACAAGAACGAATAGTATCTAATTGAATAAAGTTACATTTTTAAACAAAAATTTTGAATTTTCCTTCTTATTGGAAATCCGCAATCACTTGCTTGTCAACCCAATATATACTGAGTTTCAGTCTTTTTAGTGTTAAACTCGCTCCAAGATCACTGTTCAAACACACGAATATCTATTACTAAAACCGTACAACAAAAACGATAAAATAATCATTCGAGATATAAAACCGGCAATTCTCAATTCTCCATTGTACAAAGGTTAATAATTGAAATGCTTTCAACACGTAACATATCAGCGTGATGAAAAATTCGCGAAAGTGTAAATTCAGATAGAAAATTCGTTAGCGTGAAAATTCCAATGCTGTTACCGTGCATACTCGCATATTTTACTGTTTAACGTCCGAAGGAACGTTATGAAAGTTTTTTCATTACGTCCTTTTATTCCGCACGGCTATTTTGCATATATTAAAATCCGGGAAATTTCCGAAGTCGTCGCGATATTTCCCGGGTATTACGGCATATAGCGTGAAAAATACGTTTCATTGGTTATACTCTTTGGAAAGTTCCCCGGATAATTTATCGACAGGGTATCAAGTAGAACGGAGCTTAATTTATCACGCGAGTAATAATCGTAAAAAATCGTAACGGAGCCGCGCTCGAATTCATGTGCTAGTTGCAGAAAATGACAGGTTACATGGAAAACTTCGTTCGATAATCAAAAGAATCTAGTGGCCCGAGATCAAGAGATCATATTTATAAAGATTAGTAAGCAAGTGAAACATTGTAAAAGTAATGTTACAAATAGTACAAGTATACCTTTCTTTAATTTTTAAGGTATTTCGGTATATTGATTTTCTAAAAGCTTTGGAATACGCAACGAAGCACTGATTTTTCCTAGAATAATTATTCTTCGTTTTCATTTCGAATAGTTAAGAAAAAGTGGTTCTAGACGATTAGCATTGTCAGCCCGTGCGACAGATGCGGATGTCGCTCTACTTTCAAACGGAAGGGCTCTTGGTAATCTGGAATACCTCAGTTTGGCCTTTACCTCGGTCACCTCTGCCTGTGCCGAAAAGTTATTCAAGTTACCGGCTTTGTGAAATTTGAACTTGTGGGGAACGCAATTCGGCGACGCTGGCCTGCAAATGATTAACTGCAGGTTCTGAATCTCTGTGAAGCCCCGGTTTCTGATAAATTAATTTCTACCTTGACCTGTAAGTATCAGATGTTAGGAAAATCATCAGTTCATCCAACGATATAGTTGTATCCAAGGAAGATGTACTTTGCTAGATTAAAAATTAATCTTTAAAAATCCTCTAAACAATGTTAAAAATCGACTTAAAAGGACAAGTAGAATATATGCCTCCGAAAAATTTGTGATCTAGATATTTGTTGTAATTTAGTTTTTATTTATGTAGTATGTTGTTGTTAAAAAAGAATTTATTTTGAAAAATACGAGGATTAATATGATTTTTAATTTTCAGATTAATTTGAAAAATATTATGCTTCTATTTATCATATGACATTTCCCGTAAAAATAATATATAACACTAAGTGCAGATGTGCATTCAGAGATACATTAAAGAAATTTTTTTTTTTTTCGTGGGGAAATCTAGTCTCATCCTCCTAGACAGTCAGGCCCCCACCCGACTACCTGCGACTCGCCCTGGCGGCTGACTGTCCAAGGACCGGAGACTGTCCCGCCTTTCCTGCCGCAAGGGCTACGGTCACCGGCTTTAGTTGCTGGCCGGCTTGGCAGCGACGGCGAGTCTTCTTCTGGCTATTCGCCGCCGCGATCCTCCTACGCGGGTCGCGTAAAGGGCTTCACGTACCCGCTTCTTCTGTTGGATTATCTCTTCGCAGAAGATGGCCATCGCGTTCCATGACCTCTCGTCTTCCACCATTACAGGGATGCGTGTGCTGGGTTGTGTCCAGCTTGGCTCCGCAGTGGTAGCACCCTGAGGATTCCTCACGTCCTATCTTATGAAGATACTCACCGAAACAGCCGTGTCCGGTGAGCACCTGTGTGAGGCGGAACGTTTTCTTTCCACCGCTCTTCATTCAGGCATCGAAGACGGGGACTATTGTCCCTACTACTCTGGGGTGCCCGCTACCTGGTTTTTTGCAGGCGGGCGCGCCACGCGGCGAGGATCATCCGCTTCATCTTCTTCTCCTCGGCCGCTTCCTCACTCGTTGGCGGATTGTCGCGGCTTTTCCGACGCTCGTAGTCTCGGGCCTCCTCAGCCGCCAAAAGATCCAGCGCAGGGAGACCCGCCAGCGTCGCGGCTGCCTCTGCATTAAGGGATGCATTGAGGATACAATAAGGGGTTAAATATTTATATACTATACATGTAGAGCTAATATACTGTCTTCTTCTAATTTTTAAATTATTCCCGATGTTCATCTAATTTTCTAATTTACAGCATTAACGAGCTTAACAGAGCTAATCTTGAACAGCACCAAACTGTCAGTTCAGACGTTAGAGTCCCTAAAGAAGTGCTTGCCAGCTTTAGAAGAATGCGATATAAGATACACGGATGGTTAGTGGCCAGCTGATCTTTCGACGTACGTTCACTCGACCAGACCCAAGTTCAAGGAAAGGAAAGAAAGATTTACAGATTAAAGGGGAAAAGGAAAGATTCAAGTGATAAAATATTTGACGAGTCAACGAAGTAATTCGAAGCATGCTGCATACTATTCCATCGACGAAACGATAAAAGCTATTTAGAGGTAAAAGATGATAATATACTATCATACTATACTATACTATACTATGATATTAAGAGTCTGGATACTTCAAGTCCCAACAGGGGCGACCCTTTTCTGTTTTACGAACGAGAGATATTTACAAGTCGCTGTTAAGATTGACTAAAAGCAAAGCACGTGACTAGGACCACAATAAAAGGCACAATAAAAGTCTAAATTTAGAGGGTTTGAACGAAATAAAACTTCCACAAAATGTGTCGTAAACTGCCCAAGAACCGTTATTTCGATTTTTAAAAAAATAAAAGGAAATAAAAATCGAGACGTTCAAGGACACGCGTCGAAATTAGAATAGCTGAGAGCGGAAATCATGCCATACAACCATAGCGACTCTATATATAGTTGATCCATATGGGATAAGTACGTCTCCAAGTGCCTTGTCTTTTTCGTCAATCCTATGTGTTTAAATGATTTAATTTCACCTTATAATTTCGAATTTAAAGACAGATATAATTTATTGATATAGTAATGATTAATAGGGTATAGAGTGTTAATTCATTTGACGGTTAATCTATTTTAATTTTCGTCGTGTGATGTTATTGTTTTATAATAGGCACTTCTTAAAGTCAATCTATTAGAATTATTCCTTTCGACATATTAAATTCGTTTTATTTTGTTTCTTGTAAATATTATTTAACGAACACGTTACTCTTGAAAGACGTTTCTTCAAATGTGATCTACATAGTTAAGTAAACGTTAATGGTAGAAGTCCAAACAATGAGAAAAAATGTAGGCTGGATGCTTTGACCACGTTAACAAAACAAAAGAAAGTTTAAAGTCCATCTATCTACAAAATTCGCATTCAGTTAGTTGCCAACCTAATATATACGAACAATGAATTTCACTAATATATATTGTTAGTACGATGATAATAGAATGTATTTTTGGAAACTAGTTAACACGAGATTTACCGATCTCTGCTTGCTAATAATAGTTAAGAAATTAAATAGTTATTTAAAAATTATTGTATATTTTTTTATTTTTTTGATATCGATTTTTGATATCAACCAAAAGTAACACAATATTAGGAATTATTAAGAATTTACTGTTAGTTAGAAAAGACGGTATTTTAAATTTTTATTAATAAAAAATAAATAAAAAACCTCTACGAAACTGTGAAAATTATTTATACTACATATCAAATCCTCTGATATTATAAGAAAATTAATTTTAGTTAGTTTTAGATACTCTAGATACTTTTAGATTCTGTCCAAACTTCGATCTAAATCAAACTTGTGATACTTTAAGTTTATATAATTACTTATAGTAAACAATCTGCTTACGATGTGTGTGACGTTGATCTGGATTATACACGTAAGGATAATTGTCAACGAAATTCGGTACACCATCGTTATCCATATGATTATCGCATTCATTTCCTATACCATCTCTGTTATCGTCATTTTGTCCCGGATTCGTTATATCAGAACAGTTGTCTCTTCGTCTTGCATCGTCTTGCACACCATCTTTGTCCCTATCACTGTCATTGTCGCAAGCATCTCCTCCCCATCGCCATCTTGATCCAACTGGTCTGGATTGAAATTAAAGGGACAGTTGTCGCAGGCATTACCAATTCGATCCATGTCAATGTCATTTTGATCTGGATTTTTCTTTTTTGAGCAATTGTCCTGATCATTCGGAATACCTATAAAATTCAAACATCTGTAATTATACGTCGACATTTTCTATATGTAGATAAACGATTGAATTTTTTTTAAAGGAATTACGAACTATTCTCGATATCTTCAGGATCTTTGATGTAAAGAATTTAATCTCTTGAAAAAGAATAAAAAATTAAAAACAATTTGAACGTATCTCCTCATTTATAAGTTAATACAATTAAATTCTTCGAAACTGAAAACTCAATTGAATAAAGAAATTTTCGACATTCTCTAAATCCTTACCGTCGTTATCGATGTCGTCGTCGCAAGCATCACCGATGCCACCGTCATCGGTGTCCTGCTGTTTCGGGTTTCTTACTAGAGGGCAATTGTGACCAACGTCACCGATTGAATAGGGACCGTCTCGATCACTGCCCACCTGACGAGATTCGAGATCAGAGGGCAGTTAGCCGAAGAATTCAAGACGTCATCGTTATCGGCGTCCGGATCACACGCGTCACCCATGCCATCTCTATCCGCATCCTTTTGGCCACTGTTCGGTATCAATGGACAGTTGTCCATGCGACAACGTCGATCATGGCAGCGACTTTTTTCAGAAATTCCATCGCTGTCCCTATCCAGACCACAAGTCTGCCCGTCTCCCGCCTATCCGATGCGATACTAGAAATTATTGGAATTATAGTCTTTGCGTTTTAATGGTTTCTGATATACGGTGTATATACTCTATATTACGAGAAAATTCATTTAATCATATACAGATTTTTCTTTTAAAAAAATAGTACGAAATAAAAAAAAGTCAGATGCGTAATATCGAAAAGTTAAAGAAACAAGAATGATCAAAGCAGGCTTGTGATCTTATTCTACGCGAGTATTCGTTGGTCTCGATGCAAATACAATATGCGTTTTCGTCGCAAACAGTTATTAAATCTGGACAGACACTGTGTCTAAGGTGACAGCCAACTGTTTGATTTCCTTTGAAACCCGCTCTACAAGCACCACATCTGAACGAACCCTGAAACGACAAAAAATGTGTTTTATTGTAATTAATATATAATTATATAATATATTTGTCGTAATTAATCATCATATACATATATTATCTATAAATTATGGATAATATTTATTTTGCATTTGTAACAGCATTACTACTTACAAATTACTTCATGGCAAGATTGCTCTAACTCGCACTCGTTTATGTCATAACACGTGGTACCATTACTAGAGAATCCGTTTGGACAAGATCCGCATAAAAAAATTAATTGTCTAATTAATAAAACTTTATTCTATTTGAAATTCGTTTCAGGACGAGTAGGGATCAGATTGGGTCGGGTCGGGTCCGGGCCCGAAACTTATAAGCGTCACGAATATCTACGACAGTATTTTCGCATCTGGGTGTTTAGGTGAAAAATTTGTGAGAAAGAATAGGAGATCGTCATACTTATATCGTATAACGAAGTTTTTTGATATCACCTTCGAATAACAGATCTTACCATCGCGTATCCAAAATCTTTGAGATCCGACTTCAATTTCGAATACTTAATTTTACCTTTGGTACCTGATTTCACTTTCAGATATCTAACTTTACTTTCCGACTTAATCTTTGGGTACGTGAAGCATCCAGGACCAGATTTCAATATCGAATATCCGATTTTAATTTCAAGTATTCGAACCTGAAAAGGTACCCAATCCGAATCGGACCCGAAATTTTCAGTTCTCGAACACCTTTAGCATAAATAAAATAATTTGACATGCGTCACTAATATTTATACGGAGTTAACCCCTTAACCTTCGATTTAGATTCGATGTTGGGCCGAAATCGTATACAAGCTCGCGCAGCGTTCAAGTCATTCGCACGACTTGTATAACACCATGATCGGGCCAATCATAAACATGACGGGCATCGCCCGTGGTTTTGTAATAAACAATTTGTAATAAACAATTATTGCATCAAGCTGTAATTGCATATCAAATATTCCACATAATATTCACTTCTGGCCCGACCATCGTACGCGGGCTATGCCCGTAATATTTACGTTTGGCCCGATCACCGTACGCGGGCTATGCCCTTCATTGTAGGTTAAGGGGTTAATTTGACATCGCGTTGAAAGTTAACGTGTGAGGTAACTTGTGCTAATTACTATTACCTAAAATACGGTGGATGAAGTACTGGCTCACATTGCACTTCCGAGTAATAAGGATGCGGCTCGCAGCCATTCCTACGACGTTCACAGTGCTGACCATCACCTACGTGACCGCTGGGACATTTTCCATAACTGAAAAGTATTTATGCTATTAAAAGCAATAAAATATGTATGAATATAAGATAGAAGATAAGATTTATTGGCTACGAACATAAAAACGGGGAAAGTAGTTTCGTGATAGAACGATTTTTCAAAATCTATAAATTATTGGAATTGAAATTAGGAAAAATAATAAGAATTTATCACATTTTGATTAATGAATAAATACTAATTCAAATTTATAATATTTATAATTATATGAACGTAATTGAATTTGAATAGATAATGATACTAGGAGATAGAAATTTTGCTATTGATTTCGGAATTATATTTAAAATATATCAAATTAAGAACGAGTGATAAATAATTTACTTTTCTTAGTATGTGGATATATGAAGTTTCCCTTTTGCATAGAATATAAAAAAATTATTGTAATAAAATTACTATAATGAAAATTATTACAAAAAATATAACATTTCTATAATATTTAACATAGAAGAACAAGTTCCGTGTTACTTAAGTTAATAAACTTTATTCACTCAAAATTCGAGGTTCTTTTATATTTTGTGAAGAAAGGAGAATTTTGACTAAGATTTTCGTACTTCTTCTTATAAATGTATAGGCTTTACTATACATTTTTATATAAAATATTTCTTCGTGTTTCCGAAGGAATAAATAATTATAACGTTTTAATAGAAACTTATGAATAAATATCGAACATAGTAATCAATTTTTCTTTGTTAAATACAAAAGCTAATCGCGTGTAATGTATACTTGTACAATATTTATTCCTTCAAAAAAAATACAACATTTAAATAATAATGATATTAAGTATTACTGAAAAATAATATAATAATATAACAATAACAATAATGTTAATATATTCAATGTTAATAAATATCATCATCAATGACAATGAATATAATATATAATATAATATACATCGACTCTAACCTCGAATTTCCCGAAAAATTCCGCGTCCCGGAAGGGGGTCGAAGGGAATCGCGACGATGAGGAAACCGGCGAGACAGCGGCGCGAGGATAAAATCGGCTGAAACGTGGAAATCTTCGGGAGGACGATAAGTGGCGAAGGGACGAAACAAAACAGAGGAGTCGGAACGATGACCAGAAGTAAAAAGGGTGGGGAAAAATATAACACAAGAGAAACAGAGACGGGAAGAGAGAGAGAGAGGTAGAACCACGGAGGAACGGGGAAATAAATTGGATTACAATATTCTCGACAAACGGTCGGCTGCAAAGAAACGTAGAAAGGAAACTGAAGGTAAATAATGGAGCTGAAAAAAGGACGGAGAGGCGCGGGCGAAATGGAAGAAAGCAGAGAAGAGAGAGAGATAGAAGGTAAGCGTGACGCGAGAGGAGGGTGGGTTAGAGAGGCGTACACGTACGTTTAAACAGGGGAAACGAAGTGTGCGCGTGGCGGCGGCGGACAGAGAGAAAAAGAATAACCGTAACGAACTTGATGCAATAAGAATCGCAAGGTAACGGGCCCGCCGGTATTATTTCGGTAGCGAAGTCAATTTGCAATCAGCGATGCAGCCGTTCTCCCTTCGTTTCCGCCGGAACGGGTATAGTCCGTATTTACTATAATGCGATAAGAGGTGAGCGGTATCGTACATTTAAATGACACCGGCCCGCGTTCTCTGTTTCCTTTCCTTATTTCCGCTGCGCCCGCCCGTGCCCGAGCTCTTTCTTAATCCGACGCGAGTATCTGCTTCGTTGGCTGCTACGATAAAAATGACGATAGCTTGCTAGATTACGTAACCCTGCGAATGTACGGGGAACGTTCGTGGGTCTGACAAGCTCGTTACATCGTTCGGACTTAATCGTTCGTGGTTTTCTTCCTTCCTCCGTTCCCGATCATTTCGGATAAGCTTCTGTTTATAATGGACATTTTACCTTTCTCTTTTTTCAGGTGTAGAGAAAAATATAAATAACCGATGCACAGAGAAGGGATAATCTAGAACATCTTATTCATTATTTTTAGTAACGTAACAGTCTTATAGCGAGCTACGACAACAAATAACAAAAAAAGAAAGAAATGAAAGTGACGAATCCCTCTCTCATGTCGCGACCTTTCAAGACAACATTAGGTCAAAATCGTTCCATTCAGACATCAATGAAAAGGTAATCTAACGATCGTTGGTTTTATTGCAAGCAGAGAGACACGTTGGTTCGTGGACCAATCATCTTGACCGAAGAATTAGGCAGATCTTAATATTATCAGAGTGTCAGAAACTTTACACCGAATGTTAGTCGTTTATTCTTGTGTATAACATAGTTTCACGAAACTAGTCTGGACTAGTTTGCACCTTGGGTTTCCCTGACAGCTACCTCCTACGTGTGTTAGGTGTATCGGTACGATCACTTATCTCTTTCCCGATATCGAAAGTTGAATAAGCGGCAGAAATCTGGGTCGCCTCGATACTCTTTCAATTCGTAATTAGGCCAGCGGTCAATCGCATAATTGCGTTAAGGTACAAGGATGCTTCACTGGAAATGAAAGAGTTCGTATTCGCGATCTTCTTCCTTTGGGAGAATCCAAATTTTTCTTATAAATAAGGAAAAATTTTGATCGAATTACGCCTCGAGTACCGAATTATCTCCCGCTCGTTAAGTTTCACGCGCTGTTTCATCCGCATATCGCGTAATCGCAAGGAACCGCGTAGAACGGGGTGGAGAATATCGCCGGAGCGGAGTGGCGCTTAAATAAAGCACAGGATCGCAAGGCGTGGAGGTAAATTGAAAGAGCGACCGAAAATAAATCGACAATGCAGAATGCTTAGAAATGGCCGCATGCATGGGAAATACAAGCGGCGTGTCCGTAAATGTGTTCGTTTAACAAGGGCAAAAATACGAGCATTGAATATAGAGGGAGATGTATAAAGTAGCGAGTGCCGAGAAGAAAAAGTCCACCGCCCGCCGTCGCGAATATTTAAATTCATAAATGCGGGTCCGCTCTTCGAACCGGGCTCACCTCGTCGGCAAAAACTCCGGTTCGATTTGCTCGAATCGCCGTGAAGAACCGCGAGCAACTGGACCGTTTGGAAATAGGAACATGAGTGGAGCTTCGATCGCGAAACTTTCTCCCATCTCCATCGATTTCACCTTCTCCAACGACGTATCGAACTTTTCAATTCAATTCATTCAACATTCGAAATCCTCGTGGTGCATCCTCGCGGCGGAAAAAGCGTCGGTCGGGCTCCTCGCGCATGGACATCTCATTATGGCATCGTAAAAACGCAATTTCCGGATGAACGCAATTTCGTTCGTTCGGGACTTTCTCTCTGGACCAACAGCTGCGAGAGCCGAACGATGTTTCACGACGAGGGTCCCGCCATACCTACGCGGGGAACATTAATTAAATCGGCTGGCTGTCTGGCTGGCTGGAGCTGGTGGCCAAGCGGAGGGGCGGCGTACACGCGGCTGGAGGGGGTTGGAAGCGCGCGGCATCCCTTTGGCAGCGCAGTCAGCTTCTATCGCAAATTAAAGTCCCAGCTCACACGGGCCGACACGAAAATAATTTCGCGCGCATAAGTTTCGCTCGCACCCCGAACCACGATTTTCGTGTTGATTCGTTCGCGGTCTCTACTCACGTACGCCGTGGCGAATTATCATTCTTTGACGGATGGATTCGAATTGCGAATCGTCGGGGGAGACCGCCCCTTTGATCGTTGGCTCTTTGATCGTTCCGAATCGCGTTTTTTCCCCCGGCCCAGCTTCAACCGAGCTCTGATAGCACGGGATGTACAGAATGCACCGTGTTTTCGTGGGAGTCAATCGCGGAACTCTTGCATCCTGACTTGTGAGAATCACCGATTCGGACGAAATGATTATTCGCGAATTACATATTATTACGTCGAATATTCTATTTATTTAGATCAAATTAACTCAGAAGTTCGAAAAAGATCTTATATACCGAATCCGCGAGTAATTACAAATTAACCGAGTAGAAAGAGAATGAAGCAAAATGTTTCTAAACAGTAGGAAAGCCGAAGCGAGGAGCAGAGAGTGGAACGCGTGCGATTTAAAAACGGTTACAAATGAACCAGCCCAAAGGAACATGGAATTCTTTGGCTACGCGGAATCCCGGTAATCCTCTTAGTGCGAAACACAAAACACCGTGGAAACTCCGGAACGTTATATCCGGAAGAGGAGAGGAGAGGCGAAAGCAGCGCGGGACAGGCGGCGATGGAAAAAGCGGACGCGCATCGGTAGGTCGGCGAACGACGTAGGCGAAATCGATAACACGGGAAGAAACGTCGGTGACATAGCCGATTTTATCGCGTACCCGATTAATACCCACGTGCTTCAGAGCGGTCGGAAAAACGTCCGTGCCAGCGTGCCGGCCAGCTCAATTTTTTCCCTCGATTCGCATTCCCGCCGCGTCCCGAGCCTCACGCTGTTTCTACTTTTTGCGTGTCGTGGCCGGTCCCCGGTCCGCACACTTAATCAACTCTCGTTACGGTCTAATGGCTTAATACCGTGGTTAGCTTTGTTCGGGGGCCAGCGGAATCTCTCGTCTGTAGGCTAAATCGAATTTAAACCCTGCCACTTGCTTCGTCTGGCCGCCATTCTTCGCCGAGAATTACGCGGCCGTAGTTTTCGTAAACGCTCCCGAGGCTGCTCGCCTTCTCTTATACCCCTGTAACTCCTGTTACCGTACCTTCAATTACGGACTATAACTTTCCGTTGACCGGTGAAATCACGCTTTTAGCTGAATGCCTCCATTACGTCGTAACGCGGAACGAGTTTAGCCGCGGCACCGGCTGAAATATTCGAGTGCTTTCGAACCC
>NIJG01001389.1:17918-28930 GCA_002201625.1 Euglossa dilemma | reverse complement strand
GCGGGTTATGTCTTCCCAGGGTTAGGTCCTCAGTAAAACGTTTGACTTTATACCAATTGGTAACGTTCTCAGATGGAGTGACGCTCAACATTAATATTATAACTGTGAATTATGGTGTTGAATGCCAATACTTTTCTGCGGATTTACGTCCGGAAAACCTGGTATGACTCTCGCAATTATATGATAGGTGAAACAAATAATGAAACAGTCCGATTGTAATCGTATGCGGTAACGTTATCGAACGGTTTTATAGTCCGTCTTCTAATCCCCTCCACTCCATTGTTTATTAATTTGCATCCGCTTACACCATGAAACACACTCACTGTTGCGCGTAAGATTCACGCAAGTTAAGGCGTTCATTAAAAAGTATGACTCTATAACTCGACCTAACGTTCTCCCACGGTTTGACTCTCTACTTTATTATTCATACAGTGAAGTGAGGTGTCCATTGCCAAAACTGCTCAGCGTATTTACACCGGGAGTAGATGATTTGACTCCTGGAATCTCAAATACTGATGAAGCTCTTGACTCAGCCATTTGACTCTAAAAGAAGGTTGTATCGATCTCAAACGGTTTGACGCTCGACCTTCTAATTCATACACGTAATTACGCTGTCGACTGCTAAAATATCTACTAAATTGGTTCTATAAACACGAAGTTATACCCATGATACAAGGGGATATGTTCTCGGATGTTAAGGTATCCTGAATGGTATATGACGTTATACCAATAGGTAACGTTCTCAAACAGTTTGCCTATATACTATAATAGTTATACCGTGAATTACACCCTTCTGTTGCCAATTCTCGTCAGCGGATTTACTCCTGGAATACCAGACTTGACTCTCGGAATCGCAGGATATGTTAAGCCATTGACTTAGCCGTTTGACCCTGATGGAGGGTTGTAACGCTCTAGAAATGTTTTTCCCTCGACCTTCTAATTCGTACATGATGTTAAGGTGCCCGCCGTTAAAATGGATCCCAATTTGCTTCTCTGAACACGAAGTTACACTTTTGATACATCGGGTTAGCTTCTCGGAAGGTAAGGCATGCGGTAAAATTTTGACTGTATGTCAATAGGAAACGATTTGAAATGGATTTACGCCTTACCTTAATCTCAAATCGGTGAATTAAGGTGCCCAATGCCATAACCGTTCAATGGATTTACGCCCGGAATACCTCGTTTGACTCCCTGAATCATAGGTTAGGTGCAGCTATTAACAGAGCGGTTCGATTCTCAATTAAGGTTGTAGCCTTCTCGAACGGTTTGACCCTCGATCTTCAAATTCATGCGTGACATTAAACTGCTCGTCACTAAAAGGAATGATACGTTGTTTCCCTGAACATGAGTTTAGAATATGGATACAGCAGATTATGATATCGGTGGGTAAGGTGTTCGGTAAAATGTTTGACGCTATACAAATAGGTAACAATCGACAAGGATTTGACTCTCCACTTTAATATTCGTACTGTGAATGAACGAGTCCATTGGTAATGCTGCACAGTGGATTCACTCCCGGAGTACGTGGTCTGAATCAGAGGATAAGTGTATCTATTGATTTAGCAGTTGGACTCCCGAAGAAGGTAGTAACGATCTCGCACGATTCAACCCTCGGTCGTCCTATTCATACATTAAAATAAGGTGTCCGTCTGCCAAAATGTCTACTAATTTGTAACGGTGAACATTAAGCAACACTGACGCGACAGCGGGTTATGTTTTCGGAAGGTAGTGTACTTGGTAAAAAGAATGACATTATATGAATCTTTATTCTCCGTCCACGGTTTGTCTCTCTACATTCTCATTTATAGCGTGAATTAATAAGTCCTTTGCCGATGCTGTTCAGGGCGTTCGGAATACCTGGCTCGACCCTCGGAATCAGACGATAGGTGAAGCTATTCACTAACCCGCTCGATCCTCAAAGAAGGGTATACCGTTCTCGTTGGGTTTGTGCCTCTATTATCGCATTCAGGCATGAAATTAAAGCCCCCGTCTCTAAAATTTATAGTAATTTGTACCTCTGAACACGAAGTTATACCGTTGAAACGGTGGGATATGTTTTCGGAGGGTAGGGACTTGGGTGAAACGTTTGATATTGTACCAATTGATAACGTTCTCATACGGTGTGATGCTGTACTGTAATACTGAAACCGTGAATTATGTTGTCTATTACCAATATTGTACAGCCGGTCTTCTCCCGGAATGCCTGGTTTCGATCTCGGAATCCCAGGATATGTGAAGCTATTGACTTAGCCGTTCCTCTCTCACACACGGTGGTAACGTTCATGATCGGCTTCAGAATTTACCTTCTAATTCATACATAAAATTAAGGTGACCGTCAGGAAAATGTGTCCCAATTTTTTTTTTCTCTGGACATGAAGTTATACTCTCGATACAGCGGGTTAAGTTCACGGAAGGTAAGCCTTTCGTCGAAAAGTTCGTCTCTATACCAATGTGTAACTATGTACAACGGTTTCTCCCAATATTTTAATACATTTGCAATGGAGCTGGGTGTCTATTGCCAATACTCCACAGCTGATTTACTACTGAAAACCATGTTTGTCTCTTGTGGTCATAAAATATGTGAAGGTATTGATGTCCTTGCCGATCTATTCTCAAAGAAGGTGATAACATTCTCGTTCGGTTTGAACCTCGGTCTTCTAATTCATTCATGAAATTAACGTGCCGGGCTCTAAAATGTATAATAGTATGGTCCTCAGATAACCATGCTATACTCTCGATACAGCGTGTAATGCTTTCGGAGGATAACGACGACAACAAAATGATTGACATTATAACAATTCGTAACGTTCTCAAACATTTTGTGGCTCTACTTGATTAATAACACCGTGAATTAAGGCGTCTATTGGCAATACTGTTCAGCGGGTTTACTCTAGCAGTACCTGGTTTGACTCTCCAAATNGCGGAATGCCTGGTTTGACCCTCGGAGTAACAAGATATTTGATACTATTGACTTAGCAGTTCGGATCTCAAAGAAGGTTTTATCGTTGTAGAACGGGTTGACTCTGGGTTTTCCTATTCATAGATACAGTTTTGTTGACCATCTTCTAAAGGGTCTACTAATCTGTTTTATTTAACAATGAGGTAAACAACCTCTAGTGCGATGTTGGTTCTAGGAAGATAAGTTATGCGGTAAAACGTTTGATCTTATACCAGATTGTAACTTTCTCGATCATTATGACGTTCTACTTTAATATTGAAACCGTGAATTTAGGCGACAAAGGCCAATACACTTCAGCGGACTTGCTCTCAGGTTACGTAGTATGAGTATCGAAATCACAGGATAGATGGAGCTACTGACTTCACCTTTCGACACTCAAAGTGGGTGGTAACGTTCCCGAACGGTTTCATCATCCACCTTGTAATTCATACATGAAGATAAGGTACCCTCCACTCAAGTGGAGATTAATTTCTATTTGTCGACACGAAGCTATTCTCTCGATACAGGCGGTTAGCTTCTCGGACGATTTGGCATTCGGTGAAAAGTTTGTCTCTATACCAATACGAATCGTTCGTCCAGGGTTTGTCTCTCGTCTTTATCATTCATACTCCGAATTGAGAGGTCCGTTGCCAATACATTTCAACCGATTTTCTTCCAGGTATACCCGCTTTGACTATCGGAATCACAGGATGGGTGATGTTATAGTCTTCGGCGTTCGAATCTCAAAGGGGGCGGTAACGTTCTAGAAGGGTTTGACCCTCGAAGTTCTAAGGCATGCATGAAATTATGGCGCCCGTCACTTAAATGTATACTAATGTCCTTCCCTGAGCACGAAGCTATACTGCAGATGCAGCGTGATATCTTCTCGGAATGTGAGGCCAAGGTTCAAGAGGGTGTCCTCATACAACTGCGTTACGTTCTGCAACACTTTGTCACTGTACTTCAATATTTATACAGTCAAAGAAGGTATGTGTTGCCTATACTGTTCAACCGTTTTAGTCCAGGAATACGTGGGTTGAATCACCGGATATGTGACGCTATTGACTTATCCGCACGACTTTCACAGAAGGTGGTAACGTTCTGGAACACGATGACCCTCGATCTTCTAATTCATGCATGAAAGTAAGGTGCTCGTCACTAAAATGTGTACTATTTTTTACACATGAACACGGTGTAATACTCTCGATGTAGCGGGTCATGTTTTCAGAGGTAAGGCCATCGCTAAATTGTATGAGTTTATATCAACTAGTAACGTTCTCAAACGGTTTCACGCTCTGCTATAATAATCAAAACATGAATAAAGGAGTACATTCACAATACCTTTATACCTTACCGGCTATACTCCTGATATACTTGCACTACAATGTATGCTAATTTATATCTTTGAACGCGGCGTTTAACTCTTGACACGGCGGGTTAGTTTTTCGGTGGGTAAGGTCTTTGGTAAATCGTTTATCTTTACAGCAATTCGTATTGCCCTACAACGGTTTGACAGTCTACAATAATATTCAAACCGTGAATTTGAGGCGTCTATTACAAATACTGTTCAGCGCATTCACTCCCAGAATACCAAGTTTGGATGTGAGAATAACAGGGTAGGAGAAGCCATTGACTTAGCCGTTCGACTATCAAAGCAGTTTGTAACATTCTCGAACGGTTTTACTCTCGTTCTTCTAATTTATATACGAAAATAAGCTGGGCTTCTGCTATAATGACTACCAATTTGTTTCCGTGAGTATTAAGCATGACACTCGCTACAGCGTGGTAGGTAATACGTATGTAATGTATTCGGTGAAAGAATGATTCCATACCAGTTTGTAATGTTCTCCGAAGATTTAACTCTATAGTTTATTAATCGTACCGCGATTTAATGTCTCTATTGCCAGTACCCCTCAGCGGAGGTCCTCCCGGAATACTTCATTTGACATTCGGAATCAAAGCATAGGGGAAGCTATTGTCTTAGCCCTTGGACTCTCAGAGAAGGCGGTCACGATCTCGAACGGTTTGTCCATCGATTTTCTAATTCATACGTGAAGTTCACGTGCCCGTCACTGAAATGAATACTAGTTTCTCTTTCTGAACACGAAGTTATTCTCTCGATAGAGCAGGTTAGTCTTTTCGTGGGTATGCGCTTCCGTGAAGCGTTTGACTTTACAGCAATTGGTAACGTTCTCAAATGGTTTAGCGCTCTATTTTAATATTCATTCCGCGGACTAACACGTTGTCGCCGGCCCACCCCACCGGTGGGTCAGGCTTTTCTGTTTCATGGGGCGATATGATCCACCGGTTGGTCGGGTTCATCTGTTCCACGGGGCGGTATGACCCACCAATGTGCCATGCTTGTCTGTTCCGCAGCGCGGCATGACCCACCGATGGGCCACGCATTTATATAAAAAAATACGTAGTACAAAATGTTATCTTATTTTATTCAACAGTATATATTAACATGTCAACATTATAATCAAACATTCAATAGAAAATACAGCTTATAATTTGACTTAATGAATTAATATAATTAAATGAAATTATTTAAATTTTTTCTATGCAACTTTTTAAAGCAGGCTACCCATAATGCCGGCTTGCCCACACAATTATTACAATATGTTTTTTTCTATCCTTTCTCATCTCGTATCGTACTCATTACCGTTTAGGTTTGCTGAGTGCTTAGAACATTCTCTGCATCGCTTTCTCATCTTCCTCGCGGCTCCATCGTACGAATATATAAAATGTTGTTTATTTGTTGATATTGCCTTACATGGGGGATTTTCCACATTCAACAACAGATGATCAATAACCTTTTCTGTGGATTTTAATATTTTCATTTTCTTGGTTCCCCAATTCCTATGAATATACCTCGCATTGGCGAATGAAGTTCCGCATATTAATTGTATTACAACTTTCTTACACCACTTCTCAGTTTTCTAACACCATTATAATATGAAGTTGTTTGATCTGATAAATCTACTCCCTTTTTAGATTCATTATATGAAAAAAAAAGTATCTGGCTTCAATTAATCATATTTTCCACGAATAATACTACAGTTATGTATAGGTGAATTGGTCAGCATTCACACAGACTTCTTATCGGTCAACTTAACAAATTTTACGGCGCTTCGATTTTCAAATGACATAATGTCGCCCCGTTTTTGTTTTTCTTTTGCCTGCGGCGGTAGAAATTTTTTATTCATTCGTATCGTACCACAAATGTACGTATTTTTTCGGAGAAGATCCTCGGCCAAGGGAACGCTTGTATAAAAATTATCGGTGATCAATGTGCGACCCTCGAACTATAAGTCCCTTATCAACATTAATTCCACACCTTCCGAATGAACTATTAAAATTCTCGTATCATCATTCCCGGAGTAAATGTGTATATTTTAAGAATAACCCTACGGAAGGCACAGTTTATATTTCTTAATTCCGTACTTGTGACGCTTGCCTGGTATGTACTGGCGAAAATGGAGGCGCCCAAAATGGAGGAATCATGCTGTCATCGATCATTACGCTTTTACCGGGTTTAACGGTATTTTTGAAGATATAAACAATTTTATCTCCAATACTTCTCAGCTTATACAATCGATCCTCGGTTCCTGCAGTGGCATTATCATTGAAATTCAAATATTTCAATATCAGTATAAACCGATCGCGTCTCATTGCCTTTTTTATGCGTGCATTCGCATACATCTCTTTCGTTGACCAGTACAGTCTAATTTTGGGTAACCGCACTATACCCATAATTAGTAAAATGCCAATAAAATTAATAATTTCACATTTGGTAACCGGCTTCCAGGATTCTTGATGACTTCTGCTGTCAGACGCCACATTGGATATGCACTGTATTCCGTATCTATTTGCTTCATCCACGACCATCTCCAATATCTCATCGGTGAAGAATAGATTGTATAACTCAAAAGGATTGTCGCAGTCCGTCTCCTCAAACAAAGAATTTTCTTCCTCTGAATACTCTTCCTGTGCTGTAGTATTCTGGCTTATTTTTGCCATTCCCCATCATGATTTTGTTCGTCTACATCAGACACCAAATCTTCTTCCTGCGAGGTACTGGTATCACTTTTCGTGTCTGATAATGTTGAGAGTATTCTTGATCTTCGTATGTTTCTTCTGGTAACACATATGGATTCATCAGACGAATCAGTGATTCCCATATCCATTTTAACTAATATTTATATGGTCAAAGATAAAACTCTAAACTCAGTAAATCTTAGATCGTCGTCCAAATGCTCGATAATGATCCCTCACTACTAGGACACGCACTATATATTTAAAAAGTCTCGATTGGGGTGTAGCCTTTCCAATAAAAGTCACAGATTTTCTCAACTATGTGTGGAAGGCCCTAAATGTCTAATTGGGTTGCCGAAGGACCACAGGCTCGTCAATGTCCGCCTACCTAAAGCTGGNAATTCTCGTATCATCCTTCCCGTAGTAAGTGTGTATATTTTAAGAATAACCCTCCGGAAGGCACAGTTTATATTTTTTAATTCCGTACTTGTGACGCTAGCCTGGTGTGTACTGGCGAAAATGGAGGCGTCCTCCCATGGAATCATGCTCTCATCGATCACTACGCTTTTACCGGGTTTAACGGTATTTTCGAAGTTGTAAACAATTTTGTCTGCAATACTTCTCAGCTTATACAATCGATCCTCGGTTCTAGCAGTGGCATTATCATTGAAATGCAAATATTTCAATATCAGTATAAACCGATCGCGTCTCATTGCCTTTTTTATGCGTGCATTCGCATACATCTCTTTCGTTGACCAGTACAGTCTAATTTCGGGTAACCGGACTATACCCATAATTAGTAAAATGCCAATAAAATTATTAATTTCACATTTGGTAACCGGCTTCCAGGATTCTTGATGACTTCTGCTATCAGACGCCACATTGGATATGCACTGTATTCCGTATCTATTTGTTTCTTCAAAGACCATCTTCAATATCTCATCGATGAAGAATTCATTGTATAGCGCAACAGGATCGTCGCAGTCGGTTTCTTCAATCAAAAATATGTCTTCCTCCGAATACTCTTCCTGTGGTGTAGTATTTTTGCATATTTTATGCCATTCCCCATCATGATTTTGTTCGTCTACATCAGACACCAAATGTTCTTCCTGCGAGGTCCTGGTATCACATTTCGTGTCGGATAATGATGAAAGTATTCTTAATCTTCGTATGTTTCCTCTGGTAACACATATGGATTCATCAGACGAATCAATGATTCCCATATCCATTTTAACTAATATTTATATGGGCAAAGATAAAACTCTAAACTCAGTAAATCTTAGATCGTCGTCCAAATGCTCGATAATGATCCCTCACTACTAGGTCACGCACTATATATTTAAAAAGTCTCGATTGGGGCGTATCCGTTACCCTGAAAGTCACAGATTTTCTCAACTATGTGTGGATGGCCCTAAACGTCTAATTGGGTTGCCGAAGGACCACAGGCTGGTCAAAGTTAACCTACCTAAAGCTGGCCCCTAGGCCCGTGATTTGCCAATGGCAAGGTCAATTTTTTGTAAATCGCGCAATGGTCCTCGGCCACTTAGCCCAGCAATATATCTTTCTTTGGCGATCCTGGATACAAAACTCTAGTGCGGTGCCCCAGAAACCATTTGCACCTTGCAAGTTTTCTCCGCACAGCATGTCACTCAGACTTCAATTGCCCGGGCGCCTGGAAACCGTCAGTCGCGGGGATCGACAATATTGCCTCTCGCACTCCACATAATTTACGCATAAAACTTACTATACGTCCTGGAACTATTTCGGTCGAGTACGATGATCGGTTGCAGGATTTCCAGAGATTTGTTACCTTTGAAATGGTCCTATTACTTCTGTTCTAAACTTCTCGTGGTCCGAAACACGAGAAGTTAAAGCCCTACTTGACCGAAATTAGGCTCAGGCACCGAAAACTTAGCTGACAAAGGGTCCACGTGCTCTACACTTGTGGACGATACCTAGGGCGGGGTCATAAATATCGAATGGCCCCACAAACTAAAAATTGTCCTGTCACCGCGCTTGAATGACATGTAATTTATATATATTACGTGCGTGAAGTATAGGCACTTCTCCTTGTAGGAGAGGGTTCTCTCCACCAGCCGCTGGCGTGGCAGGACTATTCCTCCCACCAGATGTCCCATACGAAGTCCAAGGGAACGCTCTCTGCCCCAGAACGCCAATAAGGGATGATTTCCCCTGTTTGGTCATCTCCACGGTTTTTCAAAACGCATCATGGAAAATCGTGGAGAAAGTATAAAAGCTTCCATTAAAACGGTAAGAAAATGTCTTCGAAACGTGGAGGAGTGCAGGTAAATCTTCTAAACGTCGAAGAGTCAAGGTGAAATGTTAGTTTCCTCCTAACGTGCTAGTGGGCATTAGGGTGCAAGCATTAAACAATATAATTTGGTGACGCGTGGCCGCATGGAGCGGACAGCTATTTGAAGCGCCGCCGCACGGAACACACACCGAATATACGCGCCTGTATATCGCTGCTGTACAGCGAATCTGCTCCCGCAATATCTCGTTCGACGTTCGGAATCACTGGATATATGGAGCTATTGACCCTGCCGTTCGACACTAAAAGATGTTGGTGAATATCTCGAACTGTTCGACACTCTATTCCTTATTCATACATGAAATTAAGGTGCTCGTCACTCCAGTGTATAATAACTTGTTTCCGGTTACACTAAGCAGCACACTCGCTGCTGCGGGATAGTTTCTCGGAAGGTAAGGCAATTGGTAAAATGTTAGATTTCAAACAAAATGGTAATATTCCCAAACGTTTTCGCGCTCTATACTAATATTCAAACCGTGAATTAAGGTGTACACTGCCTATAGTGCACACCGGATTAACTCCCGGAATACCTGGTTTGACTATCGGAATAAGAGGTATGTGAAGCTAATGACTTAGCCGCTCGACTCTTAAGGAGGTTGAGATATTTCCCGAACGGTTTGACTCTCGATAATTCTAGTCATACATGAAAATAAGGGGAGCCCCTGCTATACTGTCTACTAATATGATTCCGTGAACAGTATGTAAGGCACTGGTTACACAGGGTTAGGTTCGCCAAAGGTAAGGTATTCGGCAAGAGGAATGACTTTATACGAATAGTTTACATTCTCCGACGGTTTTACTATTTGCTTTAATAATCACACCGTGAATTAAGGTGTCCATTGCCAATAATATACAAGGAATTTACTCCCAGAGTATCTGGTTTGGCTCTGGAAATCACAGGACATCTGTAGCAATAGACTTATACGTTCGACTGTCAGAGGAGGTGGTAACGTTCTCGAGATGTTTGACTCTCCATTTTGCTATTGATACATGAGAATATCGAGTCCGTCCGCTATAGTTCGAATAATTTGTTTCAGAGAACACTAAAGCAAACTGCTCGTTGGAGCGGGATAGGTTCACATAAGGTTAGGTATTCTGTATAAATAATGACACTACACGCACTGGTAATGTTCTCCAACTTCAATATGCACACCGAGAAATTGGATGTCTATTGCAAGGTGGATCTGCGAATTTTCTACCGGAATATCTCGTATGACTCTTGGAATCATGGAATAGGTGAAGCAATTGACTTACCCACTCGTCCCACAAAGAGGATCGTAACATTATTCATCGATTTGCCCCTCGATCTTCTAAGGCATACATGAAATTATGATGCCCCTCAGTTAATCGTATATTAATTTCTTCCTCTGAACACCATGTTATACTCTCAATACGTCCCGTGATGCTTTCGGAATATAAGGTTTTCAGTAAAACATTCGACTTCATGCCAATTTGTACCGCTCACAAACGAATTCCCGCTCTACTTTAACATTCAAACCGTGAGTTAGGGTGTCTATTGCCAACACCGTTCAGCGCATTTACTCCTGGAATACCAGGAGTCCGAGTGGACACACGGAATCACAATTATATGTGATGCTATTGACACAGCCGTTAGACTCCCAAAGGAACTGGTAACGATCTGGAAAAGTTTGACACTCGACCTTCGAATTCATACATAAAAATATGGAGTCCATCTACTAAAAT
>NIJG01001388.1:12279-33597 GCA_002201625.1 Euglossa dilemma | reverse complement strand
ATGTATAGAAAAATCGGCAGTCAAGCCTTTCGGGAACGCTACCACCTCCTTTGAGAATCGAATGGCGAAGTCAATAGCTTCACCAATCCTGTGATTCCGAGAGTCAAATTCGGTACCCGAGAGTGAATCCGCTGAACCGTATTGGCAATTGTCACCTTAATTCACGGTAGGAATATTAAAGTGGAGCGTCAATCCGTTGTCGAAATTTTCTTATTCCTATAGAATCAAACTTTTTACTGAAGGCCTTACGTGCCGAGATGTCCAACCCGCTGAAGGGAGTGCCTTGCATAGTGTTCATGGAGACATATAAGTAGATATTTTTGAGACGGGTATCTTAATTTCATGTGAAAATTGGAAGATAGAAGGTCAGATCACCTGAGATCGTGGCCACAATCTTTGAGAGTCGAACGCTTTAGTCGACAGCCGCACCTATCCAGTGATTCGAAGGGTCAAACCAGGTATTCCGGGAGATAGTCCGCAGAGGAGTTTTGGAAATAGACACCTTAATTTACGGTTTAAATATTACAGTATAGCGTCAAACCGTTTCAGAGTTCTACGAACTTAAATAAGGTCGAACGTTTTACCGAAGGCCTTACAATCCTCGGAAGTCACAGGCTTCATAGGGAGTATAAGTTCGTGTTCACAGAAAAAAATTAGTATTCATTTCAGTGACAGGCACCTTGACTTCATGTACGAATTATAAGTTTGAGTGTCAATCCACTCGTGAAATTTACAACCTTCCGTTAGAAACGAATTGGTAAGTGAGTAGCTCCACCAATTCTGTGATTCCGAGAGTCAAACCAGGTAATTCGACAGTAAATCCGCTGAAGAGTATTGGCAATTGACACCTTAATTCACGGTAGGAATATTAAAGTGGAGCGTCACACATTGTGAGAACGTTACTAATTGCTATAAATTCAATCGTTTTACCAAACACCACGCCGTTACAGAAGCTAACACGCCGTATCGAGAGTATAGCTACTTCTTTAACGAAATACATTAGCAATCATTTTAGTCAGGTCACCATAAATTCATGTATGAAATAGATGATCGGGGTGCAAACCGTTCGAGAACGTTGCCACCTTATGTGAGAGACGACTAGCTAAGTCAAAAATTTCACTCAACCTGCGATTCCGACAGCCAATCCAGGTGGCCCGGGAGAAATCAGCTGAACATTATTGGTAATAGACCACTTCGCTGACGGTTTGAATATTAAAACAGGGCGTCAAACCGTTTGAGAATGTTACCGCACTCTTTGAAAGTCCAACGGATAAGTCAACAGCTTCGCCTATACTGTGATTCGGAGAGTCAAACCAGCCATTCGTGGAGTTATTTCGCTGAACCCTCTTGGCAATAGACAATTTAATTCACGATTGAAATATTAAGATTGAGCGCCAAACCGTTTTAGATCGTTACCAATTGCTATAAAGTCAAACGTTTTACCGAAGGCCGTACGCTCCGCAAGCGTCACACGCTTCATCGATAGTTTTTTTCCGTGTTCAGAGGATCCAATTAGTATACATTTTAGTGACGGTGACCACAATTTCAATATGAATATGAAGATCGAGGGTCACACCATTCGAGAATGTTACTAACTTCTATGAGATCCTTACAGCTAAGTCAATAGCATCAACTATCCTGTGATTCCGAAAGTCAAACGAGATATTCCAGGTGTAAATGCTCTGTACATTATTGGCTATAGATACCTTAGTTCGCGGAGTGAATATTAAAATAGAGCGTCACACCGTCGTATATCATTACCCGTTTGTATCGGGTCAAAGTTCACAGAGATTACCTTGCGGACCGAAAAACAAACCCGCTCTATCGAGAGTATAACGTCGTGCCTAGAGAAGCACATTAGTATACATTTTAGCGACTGCACCTTAAATTCATGTAGGAATTAAAATATCGATGGTCAAACCGTTCTAGAACGTCTCGGCCTTTCCTGAGACTCGCACAGCTAACTCAATAGCGTCACCTATCCTGTGATACCCAGAGTCCAACTAGCAATTCCGGAACAAGTCTGCTGTAGAGTGTTGGCAACAGACACCTTAATTCAATGATTGAATATTAGGGTACAGCGTCAATTCGCTTGATGGCGTTACCAATTCGTATAAATTCAAACGTTTTACGGAAGGCCTCACCCTCCGAAAGCCCAAGGCACTATATCGAGCGTATAACATGGTGTTCAGTGGTAGAAATTAGTATAAGTATTAGCAGGCGGACAAATTTTTTCATGCATGAATAGCGAAATCGAGAGTCAAACCGTTTCAGAACGCTACCGCCTTCTTTGAGTGTCGATCCGCTAAGTGAATAACTTGACCTATCATGTGATTCTGACTACCAGGTCTACCAGGTATACCGGGCCTATGTCTGCCGTAATGTGTTGGCAATAGCCGCCATATTTCGTTATTCGCTTCAAATCTTCGGTTTGAAGATTACAGTGGAGCGTCAAACCGATTGAGAGCGTTACCAACTAATATAAAGTCAAACGTGTTATAGAAGGCGTTACCCTCCACGAAACACACCAGCTTCATCGAGAGTATAACTTCGTGTTCAGATGAAGAACATGGTCCTCATTTCAGTGACGGCCACCTTAACTTCGTGTATGAATTGGTAGATCTAGTGTCAAACCTTTCGAGAACGTTACGACCTTCATTAAGCTTCGAAGGCATATGTCAGTAGCTTCACCTATCCTGTGTTTCCGACAGTCAAACCAGGTATACCGGAAGTAAATCTGCTGTGCAGTATTGGCATCATTCTCCCTATTTCTCTGCATAAATAATAAAGTCCAGAGTCAAACTGTTGTGGCACGTTACGAATTGTTGTAAGGCCAAACGTTTTACCGAACGCGTTACCTTCCGAGAAGATAAGCTGCCGTATGGTGAGTATAACTTCGTGTTCAGAGAAGCCAAGGAGTATCCATTTTCGTGGCGGGCACCTTAATTTCCTGTATGAATTAGAAGGCCGACTGTCAAACCGTACGAGAACTTTACCATATTCTATAGGATTCAATCGTATAAGTCAGTAGTTTCACCTATCATGTATTTCCGAGAATCAAACCAGGTATTCCGGCAGAAAATCCACTGAACAGTATTGGCAATAGACAACTTACTTCACGGTATGGATATTAAAGTAGAATTTCAAGCCGATGGAGGACGATACAACTTGGGATAAATGCAAACTTTATGTCGATAACAATCCCATCCGAGAATGTATCCCGCTGTAGCATGAGACTAACTTAATGTCCACCTAAACATATATGTGGGCATTGTAGCAGATACGACACATTAATTTTATGTATGAACAAGGAGATCGAGTGTCAAACAGTTCGAGAACGATACCACCATTCCTGAGAGCCGCACACCTAGGTCAATAGTTCCACGTATCCTGTAAATATGAGAATCAAATCAGGTAATCCTGGAGTAAATGCGCTCTACAGTATTGGCAGTAGACACGATAATTCACGGTTTGAATATTATAGAAGATCGTCAAACCGATTGAGAGCGTTACCAACTAATATAAAGTCAAACGTTTTATAGAAGGCGTTTCCCTCCACGAACCACACCAGCTTCATCGAGAGTATAATTTCGTGTTCAGATGATGAACTTGGTCCTCATTTCAGTGACGGCCACCTTAACATCGTGTGTGAATTGGAAGATCGAGGGTCAAACCGTACGAGAATGTTACCATCTTGTGTGAGAGACGGACAGCTATGTCAATAGATTCACCTACCCTGCGATTCCGAGAGTCAAACCAGGTATTCCGGAAGTAAATCCGCCTAACAGTATTGGATATGGACTCCTTATTTCACTGTTTGAATACTGAAATAGAGCTTCGAACCGTATGAATACGTTACATATTGCTATAAAGACAAACAATTTACGGAAGGCATAACCCACCGAAAAGCTAACCCACAGTTTCGAGAATATAACTTCTTGGACAGAGAAAGAAATTAGTATACAATTAAAGGACGTCACTTTAAATTCATGTATGAATATGATGGTCGAACGTTAAACCGTTTGAGATCGTTCCCTCCTTTTCTGAGGAACGAATGGCTATGTGAATATCTTCACCTATTCTGAGACTCAGGGTGCCGAACCAGGTATTCCTGGAGTAAATCCACTGAACAGTATTGATAATGGACACCTTAATTCACGGTTTCAATAGTAAAATAGAGCGTCAAACCTTTTACCAACAATAGCAATTGCTATAACGTCAAACGATTTACCAAGACCTTACCCTCATCAAAATTATCCCACTGTATAGAGAGTATAACTTTGCGCTGTAAGAAAGAAATTAGTACTCATTTCAGATTACGAGAACCGTCAAAGCATGTATGAGTAAGAAGATCAAGCGTCAAACTGCTCGTGAACGCTATGGCAATAGCTTCACCTATCCAGAGATTGCGAGATTCAAACCAAATATTTCGGGAATAATTCCACTGCACGGTATTAGTAACCGACACCTCAGTACACGGTATGAATATTAAAGTAGAGCGTCAAACGGATGTATATCGTTGCCTATGGGTATAGAGTCAGTCGATTTACAGATGTCCCTACCTTCGGAGATCCTACCCCGCTATATCGAGAGTAAAACTTCGTGCCCTGGGAAACAAATTAGTACACATTTTAGTGACGTCCACCTCAATTTCAGGTATGAATTCGAAGATCGGTGGTCAAACCGATCAAGAACGATACCTTCTTCTTTGAGAGTAGAAGGCCTAAGTAAATAGCTTCAACTATCCTGTGGAACGGAGTGTCAAGCCAGGTATTCATAGAATTAGTTCTCTGAACAGTATTGCTAATTGACACCCGAATTTACGGTATGATTATTAGAGCAGACAGTCAACACGTTGTAGGACGCTACTCATTGGTATAGATACAAACCATTTACCGAAAGCCACAACTTCCGACAAGCAAACCTGCCGTATCGAGAGTATAGCTTCGTGTTCAGGGAAAGACATTGATATATATTATAGTGATGTGCATCAAAATTTCATGTATGAATTAGATGATACAGTGTCAAATCATAAAAGAAATATACCACCTTCTTCGAGAGACGCCCATCTACATCAATCGCTCCAACCATTCTGTGATTCTGAGAGTCAATACACTGTATACTATTGGCAATGGACTCCGTAATTCACGGATTGAATATTAAAGTAGCGCGTGAGACGGTTCGAGAATCTTTCCAATTGATATGAGGTCAAATCTATTACCGAAGTACTTACCATGCTAAAACATGAACCCGCTCTATCGAGAGTACAATTTCGTGCTCGGAGATTCAAATTAGTATACATTTTAATGAGGGGCACATTAGTTTCATGTATGACTATGATGGTCGGGAGTCAATCCGTTGGAGATCGTTTCCACCTCTCTTATGTGTGGCACGGCAAAGCCAGTAGCTTCACCTCTCCTGTTATTACGATAGTCAAACTTGGTATTTCTCGAGTCAATCCGCCGTACACTGTTGGTAATGCATACCATACATGACGGTTTGATTATGAAAGTAGAGCGTGAAACCGTTTGAGAATGCTAATAATTGGTATAAAGTCATATGCTTAACTGAAGGACATGCCCCATTAAGATCTAACCCGATTTATCGAGAGTATATCAGGGTGCTGCGAAGATCGAATTGGTATTCATTTTAGTGATGGGTACCTTAATTTCATTATGACTTAGAAGATCGAGGGTCAATCCGTTCTAGAAAGTTACCACATTCTACGAGACACGAACGGCTGAGTCAATAGCCTCATATATCGTGTGATTCCGAAAGATAAACCAGATATTTCTGGAGTAATTCCGCTGAATAGTATTGGCAATTCAAACCGTAATTCACTGTATGAATATTTAAGTTGGGGGCCAAACCGTCGGCCAACATTAAGAATTCGTATAAAGTCAATCCTTTTACAGAGTACCTTCCCTTCCGAGAAGCTAACCCGCGTTGTCGACAGTATAGCTTCGTGTTCAGGCCATCAAATTAGTAAACATCCTAGTGACGGGGACCTTAATTTCATTATGAATAAGAAGATCGAACGCCAAAACGGTCGAGAACGATACCACCTCCCTTAAGAGACGAAGGTCTAAGTCAATAGCTTCACCCATCCTGCGATTTTGACAGTCAATCCAGGTATTCCCGCAGTAAATCCGCGAAAGAGTATTGGCAATTGACACCTTAATTCACGGTTTGAATATTAATGCAGGGCGTCATACCTTTTGTGAACGATACCAATTTTTATAAAGTCAAGCGTTCTACCGATGGTCGTACCTTCCGCGAACTTCACCCGCTTCATCGAGAGTACAACATAGTGTTCAGTGGTAGAAATGAATATACATTTTAGTAGGCGAACAATCTGTTTTCGCGTATGACTTACAAAATCAGGGGTAAAACCGACCGACAACGTTACCACTGTGTTAGAGAGTCGCGCAAATAAGCCAACAGCATCACTTATCCAGTGATTCCGAGAGTCAAACCAGGTATGCCGGAAGTAAATGTGATGTGCAGTATTGGCATCATGCACCCTGTTTCACGTTATAAATAATATCGTCCATAGTCAAAGCATTGCAGAACGTTACGAATTGGTATAGAGTCAATATTTTTACCGAAGACCTTACCATCCGAGATGATATGACGCAGTATCGTGAGCATGCCTTCGTGATGAGAGAAGCAAATTATTGTACATTTTAGTGACGGGTATTTTAATTTCATGTGTGAATTTGAAGATCGACGGTCAAACCGTTCGAGCACGCTACAAACTTTTGTGAGAGACGAACAGCTAGGTCAATAGCTTCACCTATCCTGTTATTCTGATAGTTAAACCAGGCATTGCGGGTGTCAATCCGGTGTACACTATAGGCATTGGACACCATTATTCACGGTATGAATATTAAAGTACAGAGTCTAATCCATGTATAACGATACCTATTGATATAATGTCAAATATTTTACCGAAGAGGTTAACGTCCGAGAACCCAGCCCGTTGTATCAAGAGCAAAACTTCATAATCAGAGATACAAACTAGTATACATTTTAATCGCAAGCACCTTAATTTCACGTATGAATTAGGTGACCTAGTGCAAAACCGTTCGAGAACATTACCACCTTCTTTGAGACTTGGACGGCTGAGTCTATAGCTTCACCTTCCCTCTGACTCTGAGAGTCAAGCTTGACATTCCAGAAGTGAATCCGCTGAATAGTATTGTCAATACACACCTTAAATCACGGTATGAATATTAAAGTAGAGCGTCAAACCGATTGAGATCGTTACCAATTGGTGTAACGACATTCTCCTTATTTGATACCTTACCTTCAGAGAATGTAACCCGCTGTATTGACAATCTACAGAGTCAATCCGTTGTAGAGGGTAACCAATTGTTAGAGAGTCACAATTTACACAGAAGGCCTCGCTTTTCGCGAACCTAACCCTATGTAGGGAGAGTATAACTTCTTGTTCAGGGAGACAAATTAGTATTAATTTCAGTGACGTGCACCTTATCCTCGTGTATGAATTAGAAGATCGAGGGTCAAACCTCTTGAGAACGTTACCACACTCATTGAGTGTCGTACGGCTTACTCAGTAACATCACATATACTATGATTCCGAATGACATACCAGAAATGGCGGGTGTAAATTCGCTGCACAGTATTGGCAGGAGATACCTTAGTTCACGGCTTGATTATTATCGTAAAGCGTAAGTCGTTTGCAGAACATTACGTATGCGAGAAAATGCATTCTTATACCGTATACATTACCCTTCAAGAACAAAACCCGCTCTAGCGAGTGTCATGCTTTGTGCTAAGGAACTAATCTGTAAGCATTTTAGCAGACAGATACCTTATTCTCTTGTGGGAATAGAACAATCGAGAGTCAAACTTTTCGGGAACGATTCCACCGTCTTTGTGAGGTGAACGATTAAGTCAATTGCTTCACGTATCCTGTTAATCCTATGGTCTGACCAGGTATTCCGAATGCCAATCCGCTGTTCACTATAGGCATTGGGCACCTTAATTCGAGGTTTGAATTTTAAAGTAGAGCGCAAAACCGTTTGAGAACGTTACTGATTTCTATAAGGTCAAACGTTTTACCGAAGACATTACATGCTGCAAACCTCTCCCGCTTCATCGAGAATATATCTTCGTGTTCAGAAAAAGAAATTAGTATTGATTTCTGTGATGGGCACCTTATCTCCATGTATGAATTAGATGATTGTGGGTCAAACCTTGCGGGACCTTTACCATCTTCTGTGACATTCGAACGGCGAAGTCAGTAGCATCATATATCCCGTTATTCCGGGAGGCAAACCAGGTATTCCGGGAGTAAATGAGCTGAGCCGTATTGGCATTAGACGCCTTAAGTCACGGTTATAATATTAAGGAGCGTCACTCCATTTGAGAACTACACCAATCGGTATAAAGTCAATATTTTTATTGAAGACCTTACGCTGCGAACGTCTTATCTGCTGTATAGAGAGCATAACTTCGTGGTCAAAGAAACAAAATGGTATAAATTTTAGTGACCGGCAACGTAATTTCATCTATGAATAAGAATTTCAAGGTACAAACATATCGAGAACGATAGCACCTTCTGTGAGGGACATATAGCAAAGTCAATAGGTTCCGCTATCCTGTGATACCGAGAGTCAAGCCAGGTATTCCGAGAGTATGTCCGCAGAAAACTATTGGCAACAGGCACATTAACCCGCGGTATGTATATTAGAATGTGGAGCCAATCCCCCGGAGAACATCACCAATTGGTATAATGTCCATCCTTGCCAGAATTCCTTACCTGCTGTGAACCTAACCCGCTGTATCGAGTGTATAACTTCGTGTTCAGAGTAAGAAATTAGATTTCATTTCTGTGACGGGCACCTCAACTTCATGTATGAATTAGAAGGTCGATGGTCATACCGTTCCAGAACTTTAACATCTTGTTGGAGAGACGAACGTATAAGTCAATAGCTCCACATGTTGTGCGATTAGGAGAGAAAAACCTGGTACTCCGTGAGAAATTGCGCTAAACAGTATTGGCAATGAGCACCATAATTCACAGTTTGAATAATGAATATAGATCGTCAATCCGTTTGAGAACGATACTAAGTGCTATAAATTCAAAAGTTTTTCAAAAGACCTTACCCTCCGACAAACTATTTCATCGTATCGAGTGTATATCTTTGTGTTCAGAGAAAGAAATTAGTCTCCATTTCAGTGACGTGCACCTCAACCGCATGCATGAATTAAAAGATCGAGGGTCAATCCGCTCGAAAACGTTGCAACCTTCTCTGAAAGGGTATGTGTGTAGTTTCACCTATCATGAGATTCCGAGAGTCAAACCAGGTATTCCTGGAGTCTATCCGCTGATCAGTATTGGCAATGAACACCTTATTTCACGGTTTGAATACTAAAATTGAGCGACATGCCGTTGCAGAACTTTACCAATACGTATAAGGTCATTCTTTTTACCGAATACCTTTCCTTCTGAGTACCTACCAGTCTGTAGCGAGTGCCTTGCTTAATGTTCACGGAAAGAAATTAGAAGACATGTTAGCAGACGGGCAGCAAATTTGCATGTATGAATAGCAAATTCTAGTGTTAAACCGTTAGAAAACGACACCATCTTCTATGGGAGTCAAACGCTTGAGTCAATAGCTGCATATATCCTGTAATTCTAAGAGTCAAACCGTGAGCTCCGGGGCCAAATGCGCTGAACAGTTTTGGAAATAGATACCAGAATTCGCGGTATGAAGAATAAAGTAGAGAGACAAACCGTGGGAGGACGTGACGTACAGTTATATAGTCTTAATTTTTAACGGAGGCCTTAACTTCTGAGAAGCTAACGGGCCGAAGTATGTGTGCTGTTTAGTGTTAGCGAAAACAGATTAGTATACAACGGAGTGACGGAGTTTCTTGCCTGAATAGAATAATCTGTGGTCAAACCATTCGAAACCGTTCTCACCTTCTTTGGGAGTCTAACGGCTATATCAATAGCATCACCTATCCTGAGATTCCGACTCTCAATCCAGATATACCGGTAGTAAATACGCCGCAACGTATTGTCAATAGTCACACCATTTCACTGTACAGATATTGATGTACAGAGTCAAACTGTTGCAGAGCGTTACCACCTGAGTGTCGAGCAGCCAAGGCAATAGCTTCATCTATCGTGTGGTTCCGAGAGTCAAACCAGCCATTCTGGAAGTCCATCCGCTGTACACTACTGGAAACGGACACCTTTGATCGTATGAATATTTAGGTAGAGCACCAAACCTTTGTAGAACGTTAGATATTGGTATTGAGTCACACTTTTTATAGAAATCCTTACCTACCGTGGACCAAACCCGCCGTATCGAGAGTATAACGTTGTCGTCACAGATAACCTAATTCACTGTTTGACTTCTAACATAAAACCTCAAACCGATGCGGTACGTTACGTATTCGTATAAAGTCATTCTTTTGACCGCGTACATTACTTTCCTAGAACCTAACCCGCGTTGCGAGTGCCATGCTTACAGCTCACGGAAACCAATTAGTAGACATTACTGCAGATGCACACGTTATTTTCCTATATGAATTAGAAGCTCGAGTGTTCAAAAGTTCGAGGTCGTTACCACATTCAATGGGAGTCGAACGACTGAGTCAATTGCTTCACCTATCCTGTGATTCCGAGTGTCACTCCAGGTACGTCAGGAGCAAATGCGCTGAACAGCATTAGCAGTGGACACCTTTATTCACGGATTGAATATTAACGTAGAGCGTGAAACCGTTTGAAAAACTTACCACTTCATATAATGACAAGCGTTCTATCAATTACCATAGCTACCGTGAACCTAAGCCGCTGCAACGGGTGTGTTCATTAGTGTAAACAGAAGCAGATAAGTATAAATCGTAGTGACTGGCACCACAATGTCATGCATGGATGAGAAGTTCGGGAGGCAAACTGTTCCAGATCGATACCAACTACTTTGAGAATCACATATCGACGGAAGTAGCTTCTCCTATCCTGTCATTCCGAGAGTCAGACCAGGTGTTCCGGGAGTATGTCCGCTGTATAGTATGGCATTAGATACCCTATTTCGCGGTATAAACATTAAAGTGCAGAGTCAAACCGTTGTAGAACGTTTCGAATTGGTACAGAGTCAAACTATTCACCGAAGGACTCACCTTCCGCAAACCTCACCGGCTTCATCGAGAGTATACGTTCGTGTTCACAGGAAGATATTAATATTCATTTCATTGACGGTCACCTTAATTTCATCTATGAATTAGAATATCGAGGGTCAAACCGTTCGAGAATGATACCGCCATCTTTGATAGTCGAACGGATGCCAGTAGTTTCACCTGTCCTATGATTCCGAAAGATAAACCAGGCATTCCAACAATCTATAAACTGTACACTTCTGGCAATTGACACCTTATTTCACGGTCTGAATATTAACGTACAGAGTTCGTCCCGTGTATAACGTTACCTATTGGTGTAATGTCAACTGTTTCACCGATGACCTTATCCTCCTGAAACCTAGCCAGATTTATCGATAATATAGCAGTGTGTCGAAAGGGACGAACTAGCGTACAGTTTAGTGACGGTCAATATGATTTCATGTATAAGACATAAGATAGAGTGTCAAAACGTCCGGGAACTTTTCAAACTTCTTTTAGTGTCGAACTGCTAGGTCAATAGCTTCTCCTATCCTGAGATACCGAGAGTCAACTAGGTATCCCGGGAGTAAATCCGTTGAAGGGTATTAGCAATTGACCCATAATTCGCGGTACAACTATTTAAGTACTCAGTCAAACCGCCAGCGTACGTTATCAATTGAAACAAAGTAATTCTTGTTACCCAATACCTTACCTTCCGAGAACCTATACCTCTCTAGCGTGTGTCAAGCTTAGTGTTCACAGTAACAAATGAGTAAATATTTCAATAGTCAGACACGTCAGTTTCACGTTTAGATAGCAAAACCGAGAGTTTATATGATCCAGAATGTTAGCATTACTTTTGAGAGTCGTACTCATAAGTCAGTAGCTCCACCATCCCTGTTACACCGAGAGTCAGAGCAGGAATTCCTAGAGTCCATCCGCTGTATAGTACTGGCAGTAAACACATTAACTTACGGTATAGATAGTAATATACAGGTTCGAACGATCGGTGAACGTTACCTTCTGGTATAGTGTCAAACATTTTACCGGATTCCTTATCCCCGAGAACCTATCCCGCAGAAGCACGTGTCTTGCATAGTGTTCAATGAAACAAATTGACAATAGGCACCTTTATTGACGGTATGAATATTAAACTCCAGAACCAAATCGTTGTAGAACGTTACTTATTGCTATGGTGTCAAACTTTCACAGAAGGCCTTGCCTTCGAGAAGCTAACCCGCTGTATCTTAAGTATAACTTCGTGTTCAGAGAAGCAAATGAGTATACATTATAGTGATGAAGGCCGTAATTTCATATATGTATTAGAAGATCGAGTATCAAATGGTTCCGGATCGAAGCCGCCTTCTTTGACGGCCGAGTGGATAAGTCACAATAGATCCACATATCCTGTAATGCCGCGAGTCAAGCCAGGTATTCCGGGAGTAGATGTACTGTACTCGATTGGCCATACACATCCTATTGCACGGTATGCGTGTTACAGTACTCAGTCGAACCGTTGGAGCACGTTACCCATTGGTATAGAGTCAAACTTTTTACCGAAAGTCTTACCTGCGGTGAATCTAATCCGCTGTATCGAGAATATATCATCGTGTTCAGCGACAGGAATTAGTATTCATTAGAGTGACTGGCACCTGAACTTCATGTATGAATTAGATGATTAAGGGCCAAACCGCTCGAGCACGTATGTACCAACTGTAAGAGACGAACTGCAAAATCAATAGCTTCACAGTTCCTGGGATTGCGAGAGACTAACCTGGTATTTCCGGAGTAAATCCACTGAACAGTATTGGCAATTCACACCTTAATTCACGATTTGAATATTAACGTGGAGCGTCAAACCGTTTGAGATCGTTACTAATTGGATTAAGGTTAAACGTTTCACCGAAGACCTTACCCTCCGATGAAATAACCCTCTGTATCGAGAGAGTAACATTGTGCTCAGACGGGAGAATTTCTATACATTTTAACGACGGGCACCTTAATTCCATGAAAGAAATTGAAAGTCGTGTCTCATACCTGTCGAGACCGTTATCACCTTCTATAAAAGTCGAGCGGCTAAGTCAATTGCTTCAGCTATCCTACGATTCCGAAAGTCAAACCAGATATTGCAATTGAAGGTTTACTGAATAGTATTGGCAATATACAGATTAGATCATTGAATGAACATTTAAGCAGGCTGGCAGGCCGTTGTAGACCATTACCTATAGGTGTAGATTGAGACTGTTAACATAAGGTTTTCCATCTGAAAAACTAACCCGCTGTGTCGACCGTATAACTTCATGTTCAGAGGAGCAAATTTTTAAACATCTTTGTGTCGCGCCGCATAGTATCTGGTATGATTTTGAGGATAGAGGGTCCAACCGTTCCAGATCTTTACCACGATCGCTGAGAGTCGATCAGATAATTCTGCCATCCTGCGATTGCGTAAGATAATCCGAGTATTCGGGGAGTCAATCCGCTGAACAGTATTGGCAATTGGCACCTTAAATCACCGTTTGATATTAAAGTAGTTCATCAAAACGTTTGAGATCGTTACCAATTGGTATAGCTTCATACGTTTTATCATAGGCCTTACCTTCCGAGACCATAACCTGCTGTATCGTGGGTATAGCTTCAGGTTCAGGGAAACAAGATAGTTGACGTTGTAGCAGATCGACATCTTGACTTCATGTATGAATTAGAAGATCGAGTGTCATACCGTTCGATATCGTTAGCACCCTTTCTGTATGTCGATCGGCTGAGTCAATATCTTCACCAGTTGTTCTGATTCAGAGAGTCAAGCATTGTATTCCATGAGTAAATTGGCTGACCGGCATTGGAAGCAGACTTCTTAATTCACAGTTTTAATATTAACGTATGGCGCCAAACCGTTGCAGAACCATACCTATTCGTATAAAGTCATTACTTTTGCCGAAGACCTTACCATCCGAGAATATAACCCGCTGCACCGAGGGTATAACTTCGTGTTCATCGAAATATATTAGTCGTCATTTTAGTGCCGGGCACCATAATTTCATGTATGAATTAGAAGGTCCAGTGTCACACCCGATCGAGGACGTTACAACCCGCTTTGAGGGTCGAACGACTAAGTCAATTGCTACACCTATCCTGTGATTCCTAGTACCAAATGAGGTATTCCCGGTGCAAATCCGCTGAACAGTATTGGCAATGGTCACTATAATTCACGGCTAGAATATTAAATTACAGAGCCAATATGGAAACGTTAGCAATGTACATCGAGCCAACCTTTTTCCGAAAGCCTTACCTGTGGTGAATCTAACCCGCTGTATCTAGAGTAGAACATCGTGTTTAGTGGAATGAATTACTATTAATTTTAGTGACGGGGACCTTAATATCATGAAAGAATTCGAAGATCGAGGGTGAAACCGATCGAAAACGTTACCACCTAGTGTGAGAGACGAACGGCTAGGTCAATAGCTTCACCCATCTAGTGATTCGGATTGTCAAACCAGGTACTGCTCGTGAAAATCCGCTGAACAGAATTTGCAACATCAAACTCAATTTACTGTTCGAATATTAATGTTCAGAGTCAAACCGTTGTAGAGCAATGCATACGGCTATAGAGTCATACATTTTACTGAAGTCCTTACCCTTCGAAGAGCTAACCCTTCGTATCGAGAGTATAACATGCTGTTCAGTGGGACGAATTAGTAGACAATCTAGTGTCGCGCACCTTAATTTCATGAATGAATTAGAATACCGAGGGTCAAAAAGTTCGAAAACGTTATCGCCCTCTCTGAGCTCCGAACGGGTAAGTCAATAGCTACATATATCCTGTGACTCCGAAAGTCAAACGAGATATTCAGCATGTAAATGCGCTGCACAGTATTGGAAATAGATACCTTATTTCTCGGTTTTTAGTATTAAATCAGACCGTCAAATCATCGTAGAACGTTACCTATTTACATAGAGCTCAAAATTTTGCAGATAGCCATACCAACCGAGAAGCTAACCCGTCGGTTCGAGGGTATATCTTCGTGGTCATTGGATCAAATTAATAAACATTTTAGTGACGGCCACCTTAATTTCACCTATGAATTGGAATATCAACGGTCAAACCGTTTGAGAACGTTAACACCTCCTTTGAGAGTCGAACGTCCGAGTTATTAGCTTCATCTATCCCGTAGTTACTAGAGTCACACTAGGTATATCACGAATCAATCGGCTGTACACTATTGGCAATGGACACCTTAATTCACAGTTTCAGTATTATACTGGAGCGTGAAACCGGTTGAGATCGTTACCAGATGGTATAATGTCAAACCCTTTATCGAAGACATTACCCTCCGAGAACCTAATCCGCTGTATCGACAGCATAACACCGTGATCAGGAACACAAATTGACTTACATTATAATATCGGGCACCTTAATTTCATGTGTCAATTAGAAGATCTCGTGTCAAATCATACAAGAACGTTTCCACCTGCTTTGAAAATAGAACGGCAGAGTCAATAGCTTCACCGTTTCTTGTGATTCCGAGAGTCATACCTGGTATTCCAGGAGTACATCCACTGTACAGTATTGGCACGAGCACCTTATTGACGGTATGAATATTAAAGTAGAAGTTCGGAGAACATATCAAATTTATATCGAATCATTTTCCTTACCGAATACATTACCTTCCTAGAACCTATCCTGCCTTAGCGAGTATCATCTTCACAGCTCACAGAAATCAATTAGTAGACATTGTAGCAGGGGCACATCTTACTTGCATACATGAATTAGAGAATCGATGGTCAAACCGTTCGAGAACCATACCTCCCTCTTTGAGATTCGAACGGCTAAGTCAATAGGTTCAGCTATCCTCTTATACCGAGAGTCAAACCAGTAGTTATTGGTGAAAATCCGCTGTACAGTATTGGCAGTAGACACCTTAATTCGTGGTTTGCTTACTAAGGTAGAGCATCAAACCGTTTGAGAGTGTTAACAATTGGTACAAAGGCAAACGTATAACCGAAGGTGTAAACTTCCGCGAACGTCACCCGCTCCATCGAGAGTATATCTTTGTGATCATAAAAGGAAATTAGTATTAATTTCAGTGGCTGGCACCTTAACTCATGTACGCATTGGAATATCGATGGTCAATCCGCTCGAGATCTTCGTCACCATCTCTGAAAGCCGAATGGCTATGCATGTAGCTTCACCTATCCTGACTTCAAACCGGGAGTACATCAGCTCAACTGTATTGGCAAGAGACAGCTTAACTCACGGTTTGAAAATTAAAGTAGAACGTCGAACAGGTTTAGAACGATACCAGTTGGTATAATGGCATTCTTCTTACCGAATATATTACCTCCCTAGAAAGTAAACCTCTGTGGCTTATGTCATGCTTAGTTTTCACGGAAACCAATTAGGAGACATTTTAGCAGACGGACGCCTTATTTTCATGTATCAATAGAAACATCGAAGTCAAACCTATCGAGGTGATGCTGCCTTCTTTGATAGTCTATCGGCTAAGATTAACAGTTTCACGTATCCTGCTATTCCGTTAGGCAAACCAGTTATGCCGGATGTCAATCTACCGTGCACTGTTGGTAATGGACACTTTAATTAACGAGTTGAATATTAAAGTGGAGTGTGAAGCCGTTTCAGAACGATACCAGTTGGTATAAAGTTGAACGTTTTACAATTACCCTACCTTCCGTGAACAAAACCCGCAACAGCGATTGTGTTGCTTAGTGTAAGCGGAAACAAATTGGTATACACTGCAGTGACTGGCACCATAATTTCATGTATGGATGAGCATAATGCAAGCAATCCGTTCCAGGACGTTACCTCATTCTTTTAGAATGGCAAACATATGTCAATAGCTTTACCTATACTTGTGATTCCGAGAGTAACGTCAGGCATGTCAGGTGTAAATCCGTTGTATAGTATTGGCAATGGACGCCTTAGTTCGCGGTTTGAATATTAATGTGGAGCGTGAAACCGTTGCAGAGCATTGCCAATTTGCATAAACTCAAACACATTATAAATGGTCTTACCTTTGGGGAAGCTAACGCGAAGTTTCGAGAGCACAAATTCGTGCTCAGATAAAGAAATATGTCTTCATTTCTATGACAGGAGCCTTCGTTTCATGTAGGAAATAGAAGATCTAGTGTCTACCCGTTCGCGATCCTTACAAAATTCTTTGAATGTCGCACACGTAAGTCAATAGCTGCAGCTATCCTCCGATTCCGAGAGGCAAATCAGTTATTCCAGGTGTAAATGCGCTCAACTCTATTGGCAATAAACACCTGAACTCACTATATGAATATTAAAGTACAGAGCCAAGCCACTGGAGAACGTTACCTACTGATATAACGTCATACTGATTACCGGATACCTCACCATCCATGAGCATAACCCGCTGTATCGTGTGTACAACTTCGGGCCCAGAGAATCAAATTAGTAGACATTTTAGTGAGGGGATGTTTAATTGCATTTATGAATTACAAGATCGAGGGTCAAACCGTTCGAGAATGTTTCCGCCTTGCTTTAGAGTCGTCGGCCAAGTCAATAGCTTGACCTGTCCTTTGATTCCGAGAGTAACCCCAGGAATTCCAGGCGTAAATCCGCAGAACAGTATTGGAATTAGACACCATGATTTACGGTTTCAATATTAAGGTAGGGCGTCAGGCCGTTGCAGAACTATACATATTGGCATACAGACAAGCTTCTTAACGAAGGCATTACCTTCAGAGAAGTTAACCCTATGTATCGAGAGTATAACGTCCTGTTCGGAGAAGCCAGTGCGTATGCGTTTTAGAGACTGGTAACTTTTTATCCATGCATTAGTTGTAAGATCGTTGGTCAGACTGTTTGAGATCGTTACCACCATCATTGAGGGACGAACGGCTAAGTCAATAGATTCACGCATCCTGTGATTACATAAGTCAAACCAGGTACTCCAGTAGTCTATCCGCTGCACAGTATTGTCAATCGAATCATTAATTCGCGGTATGCATATTAGAGTAGAGAGTCAAGCCGATTCAGAGCGATACTAATTGATATAACGTCATACTCTTTATCGCACACCTTAACACCGTGGGACATATCCCGCTATATCGTGCGTATATCATCGTGTTCGGAGAAACAAATTTGTAGACATTTCAGTGACGTGTTCGTTAGTTTCAGCTATGAATTAGAACATCGAGTGTCAAACCGTTCGCGAACGTTGCCAGCATCTTTGAGATTAGAATAATGCGTCAACAGCTTCATCTATACTTGTGATTCCGATAGTCATGCCTGGTATTACACAAGCATGTCCACTGAATAGCATTGGCAATAAGCATCTTGTTTCATGGTTTGAATTTTAAAGTAGAGAGTCAGGCCGTTGGAATGCATAACGAATTGTTATAAAGTCATAGATTTTATCAGAAGCCATACCTTCCTACAACCTAAACTGCAGCATCTATTATCATGCTTTGTGCTCACGGAAACAAATTAGTAGACTTTTTAGCAGACGCACAGAATCTTCATGTATGAATAGCAAAATCGGGAGTCAAACCGTAGGAGAACGATCCCACCTTCTTTGAAAGCCGCACAACTAAGTCAATAGCTTGATCTATCCTATGATTGCGAGAGTCAGACAACCTGTTCTAGACGTAAATGCGCGGAACAATATTGGCAATAGCCTCCGTAATTCACGGCACCAATATTAACGTTAAGAGTCAAACCGTCGGACATCAGGAGCAATTGGTATAAAGTCATTCTTAATAACCTACACCATACATTCCGAGAACGCAAGCCGCCGTAGCGATTATCATGCTTCGCATTAACAGGAACGAAATAGTAGACATTTTAGCAGAAGCACACCTCATTTTCATATACGAACTAGAAGATCGTGTATCGAACCGTTTGAGAGCGGTACCATCATTCTGAGAGTCAAACGTCTAAGTCAATCGCTTCACATATCTAATGACTCCGAGCGTCATGTCTGTTATTCCGGGAGTAAATGCCCTGTGCAGTGTTGGTAGTACACACATTAAGTTAGAGTTTGAATAGTAAAGCGGTGTGTCCTTCCGTATGAGAACGTAATAATTTGGAATAAAGTCAAACCCTTTACTGAAGACCATACCCTCCGAAAGGCTAACGCGCTGGACCGACAGTATATCATGGTGCTCAGAGTAACAAATTAGTCTAAATTTTAGTGACGAGCACCATAATTTTATGTAAGCATTCTTTGAAATTCGAACGGACGATTCAATAGACTCGTATATCCTGTGATTCCGAGAGTCAAACCAGGAATTCCAGGAGTCTATACCCTGCACAGTATTGGTAATTAAACACCTTCATTTACGGATTCAATATTAAAGTAGGTCGTCAACCCATTTCAGAACGTTACATATTGCTATATAGTCAAAATTTTACAGAAGGTATTACCTTCCGAGAAGCAAAGCCGCTGTACCGAGAGTATAACTTCGTGTTCAGGGAAGTCATGTATTGTCCACTTTAGTGACAGCACCATAATGTCCTATATGAAATAGAATATCTAGTGTCAATAGTATCGGGTACGAGACCATCATCGTTGAGAGTCAAACAGCTGAGTCAATAGCTGCTCCTGTCCCGTTATTGCGATATCCAAACCTAGTATTACGGGAGTCATTCCGCTGTACACTATTGGGAAAGTACACCTTAATTAGCGGTTTCAACATAAAGGTAAAGCGCCGAACCGTTTGATAGTGTTACCAATTGGTATACAGTCATTCTTTTTACCGAATATATTACCTTCCTAGAACCTAACGCGCTGCAGAGTGTTTCATGCTTATTGCTAATGGAATCAAATAAGTGGACCTTATAGCAGAAGTACACCTCATTTTCTAATACGGATTAGAAGGTCGTGTGTCAATCCTTTCGCTACTTTTAACACCATCTTTGAGAATTGAACGGCTGAGTCAATAGTTTCACCTACCCTGTGGTTCCGAGAGTCGCACTAGGCGTATCAGGAGTAAATCTGCTGTACAGCATTGGTAATAGACACCGTAATTCACGGTTTCAATACAAAAGTAGAGGGTGAAACCGATTGAGAAATTATCGAAGTGGTATAATATCCAACGTTTTACAGCAGATATCACACTCCAAAAAACAATCTCGCTGCATCGGGAGAATAGCACCATGTTCAGATTTACGAACTGACATACATTTTAGTGACGAGCACCATAATTTCATGTATGAATTAGATGGTCGAGGGTTAAACCGCTCGAGAACGTTACCGCCTTCTGTGAGAGGTGAATGTTAAGTCAATAGCTTCACCAATCCTGCGATTCCGACAGTCAAACCAGGTATTCCGGGAGTAAGTCCGTTGAACAGTTTTGGCAATAGACACCATCGTTCAATGTTCGAATATTAAAACCGGGCGTCAAACCATTTGAGAACGTTGGCACACTCTTTGAGATTCGAACGGATAAGTCTATAGCTCCATCTATCCTGTGATTTCGAGAGACAAACCAGGTAATCCGACAGAAAGTCAGCTGATGAGTATTGGCAAATGACACATTAATTCATGGTTTGAATATTAAAGTATAGAGACAAACCGTTTAAGTGCGATGCCAATTGATATAAAGTCACACGATTTACCGATGGCCTTACCTTAGGAAAAGGTAATCCGCCGTTTCGGGAGTATAACTTCATATTCAGTGAGAGAAGATAGCCATTGTTTCTACAACGGGCGCCTTAATTTTATGAATGAATTAGAAGGTCGAAGGTCACACTGTTCGGGAACGTTACCACCTTCTCCGATAGACGAACGGCTACGTCAGCTTCACCTATCCTTCGATTCCGAGAACCAAACCAGGTATTCCGGGAGTAAATCCACTGGACAGCATTGGCAATGGACAGCAACATTCACGATTTGAATATTAATGCAGCCGTCAATCTGTTGTAGAACGTTACCTATTCGTAGAGAGCCAAGCTTTTTACCGAAGAAGTTACTGTCCGAGAAACCTCACCCGCTGTGGGGAGTGTCCTGCTTAGTGTTTGCGGAATAAATTAATAGACATTTTAGTGACGGCACCCTAATTTCCTGCGTGCATTAGAAGGTCAAGTGTGAAGCCGTTGGAGATCGATACAACTCTCTTTGAGAGACGAACAACGAGTGTCAGTGATTTAACGTGCGATACCTGCCACGAGGGCTTAAATCACACGGCACCCATGGGCGC
>NIJG01001388.1:0-11980 GCA_002201625.1 Euglossa dilemma | reverse complement strand
CTGAATGATGTGCTTGCTCACACTCGGCCTAGGTTCGGCCGACTCGGGCACCGTGGGACCGTCAAACCCATACTGCAGTGGAGCCCGAAGACCCACCGCAGCCCCTGCGGGGTGAGAAACGAACAGCTAAGTCAATGGCTTCACCTATTCCAAGATTCCAAGAGTCAAATAAGGTATGCCGAGAGTAAGTATGCCGCGGAACAGTATGGGCAGCTGGACGCATAAATCCACGGTTTGAATGTTAATGCGGACAGTCAAACCGTTGAAGAACGTTCCGTATTCGTATAGAGTCAAATTTTTACCGAATACCATACTTTCCGATAGGCTAACCCGCTGTATCCAGAGAATAACCTCGTGTTCAGAGAAGCATATTAGTATACATTTTAGTGATGAGCAACTTAACTTCATGCTTGAATTAGATGATCGAGGATCAAACCGTTCGAGAACGTTACTATCGCCTTCAAGGGTCGCACAGCTAAGTCAACTGCTTCACCATCCTCTGATGACAAGAGTCAAACCTGGTATTCCGAGAGTATGTCCGGTGAAAATTAATGGCAATAGGCACATCATTCCACGGTATGTATATTAAAGTGGAGAGACAAATCCTTGAATAACATTACCTATTCGTATCAGGTCCTCCTTTTTTCCGAATACCTTACCTTCTGTGAAACAGACCCGCAGTATCGAGTGTATAGCTTCTTGTTCAGAGAAACATATTAGTATACATTTTAATGACGGGCACCTTATTTTCATGTATGAATAGCTAAGCCACGAGTAAAGCCTTTCTAGAAACTTATAACTTTCTTTAAGAGTCGGACAGTTAGGTCAATAGCATCACCTATCCTGTGACACTCAGTGCCAAACCAGGCATTCCGGAAGAAAAGCCGCTGTACAGTACAGGCAATGGACACTTCAAATCACAGTATGGATACTAAGATAGAGAGCCAAACCGTGTGTCAATATTACCAACGGATATAAAGTCATTTTTGTTATGGAATACCTTACCTTCCGAGAACGTAACCTGCAGTAGGGAGTGTCTTGTTTCGCCTTAACAGAAACACATTAGTATACATTTTTGTGACAGGCAGCTCAATTTCATTTATGAACAAGGAGATGGAGACCCTAACCGTTCGAGAAATGTTACCTATTGGTATAGTATCAAAATTTTTACGGAAGGCATTATTCTCCGCGGTCAAAACCCGCATTATCGAGAGTATATCGTCTGGTCCAGGGAAACAGAGTAGTATACATTTTCCAGACGGTCACCTTATATTTCATGCATGAATTAGAAAGGCATGTGTTAAACTGATCGAGAACGTTACCCTCTCACTTTGAGAGTCGAAAGGCTCAGTCAATAACTTCAACAATCCTGTGTCTCCGAAAGACAGACGATATATTCTGGTAGTCAGTCCGCTGTACACTATTGGAAACAGACACCTTAATTCATTGTTTGAACATTTATGTAGATCGTGAAACCGTTAGAGAACGTTACCTATTGTTATAAAGTATAACCTTTTATCGAAGACCATACTCTCCCTGAACCTAATCCGCAGTATCGCGAGTATAGTTTCATCTTCAGAGACACAAATCAGTACACTTTTTAGTGACGACCACCTTAATTACCCGTACGCATTAGAAGATTGAGGGTCAGGCCGTTGGAGAACTTTTCCGTCTTTCTTGAGTGTCGCAAAGCTATGTCAATAGCCTCACCAACCCTGCGATACTGAAAGTCAAACCAGGTTTTCCTGGAGTAAATACGCTGAACGGTATTGGCAATATACACCGCAATTCACGGCATGAGTATTCAAGTAGGGAGTCAAACCGTCGGAGAACACCACCAATGCGCATAAAGTCATTCCTTTTACCGAATACCATACCTTCCGAGAACATAACCAGCTGCAGCGAGTGTCGTGCTTAATGTGCACGGAAACAGATTAGTAGAAATTTTAGCAGACGAACACCACATGTTTGTGTATAAATATCACCATCGAAAGCCAAAGCGTTCGAGAACGTTACCATCTTCTGCGAGAGACGAACTGCGATGTGAATAGCTACAGCTCCCCTGTGATTCTAAGAGGCAAACTAGGTATTCCGGAAGTAAATCCGATGGACAGAATGGGCAATATACATATTAATTCACGGTTCGAGTATTAAAATCAGGCCGTCAAACCGTTGTAGAACATTACATATAGGTGTAGTGTCAAATTAGTACAGAATGCCTTACCCTCCGAAAAACTAACTCGCTGTATCTGGTGCATAGCTCCGTATTCAGAGGTACGAACTAGTATATATTAACTGACGAGCACCATAATTTTATGCATGAATTAGAAGATCGAGTCCCAACCGTTCGAGAACGTTACCACCTGCTGTGAGAGACGAAAAACTAAGTCCATAGCGGAATGTACATTAAAATAGAGAGTCACACCGTGTGAGAAAGTTACTAATTTGTACAAAGTCAAACGTTTCACCGAATGCCTCAGCGCCCGAGAAGCTAACCAGCCTTATCGAGAGTATAGCAACGTGTTTAGGGAAACACATTAGTAAACATGTTATTGACGGGGTCCTCAATTTCATTATGGATCAGAAGATCGATAGTCAAACCGGTGGTGAAAGTTAGCAACGCCTGTGAGAGATGAACGGTTAAGTCAATGGCCTTACATATATTGTGATTCCGAAAAATACGCCAGATATTCCGGGAGAAAATGCGCAGTACAGAATTGCCAATAGACACCTCATTTCACAATATTAAAGCTGGGCGTCAAGCCGTTGTACATTACATATTCGTGTAGGGTTAAACTTCATACAGAATGCCTTACCATCTTAAAAACTAACCCAATGCATCGGGAGTATAACACCGTGTCCAGAGGTACGAAATAGTGTACATTTACTGACGAGCACTTTAATTTCATGAATGAATTAGAAGATCGAGCGTCAAACCGCTCGAGATCTTTACCACCTGGTTTGGCAGTCGAACGGCTTAATCAATAGCTTCCTTATCTTGTGATTCCGAGAGTGAAATCAGTGAAACCGGAAGTAAATTCATTATACAGTGTTAGCAATAGACACCCTAACTCACGGTTTAAATAACAGAGAACAGAGTCATTTCGTTGCCGGGCGCAATCTATTTGTATATAGTCAAACATCTTACCGAAGGTCTTGCCTTTCTAAAACATAACCCTCTGTGGCAGGTGTCTTGCATAATGTACTCGGAAACATATTACTAGACACTTTAACCGACGTACACCTTATTTCCATATATGAATAGCAAAATCGAAAGTCAGACCTTTCGAGAACGGTACCACCTTCCTAGAGCGTTGAACAGCTACGTCAGTAGTATTACTTATCCTTTGATTCCGCAATTGAAACCAGGTATTCCGGTAGTAAATGCACTGAACAGTATTAGGAAAGGAAACTTTCATTACCAGAATGCATTATGGAGTACAGTATCACACCGATGTGGAACGTACACATTGGTATGAAGATATGCTTTTTAACGTAGGCCTCACCTTCCTAGAAGCTAACCCACTCTACCTAGAGTATAGCTTCGTGTTTAGAGAAACACATTTGAATTTATTTTATTGATGGGCACCTGAATTTCAGGTATGAATCGCAAAATCGAGGTACAAGCGGTCGAAGAACGTTACCACCTTCTTCGAGCGTCGAACGGCTAAGTCAATGGGCACACCCATCATGCGATTCCGGGTGTACAACCAGGTATTCCGGGAATAAATACCCTGATCGGTATTGGCAACAGACATCCTATTTTACTGTATAGATATAAAACTATAGAGTCAAACCGTTGTATATCGTTACGCATCCGTATAGGTTCAAACTTTTACCGAAGGATTTACCTTCCGGGAAGCTAACCCGTTGTATCAACAGCATAACTTCGTGTATAGGGATGAAAATTAGTTTACACTTTAATGACGGACAACTTTGTTTTTCGTATCGATCAGAAAGTCGCGGTTCAAACGGTCGAAGAACGTCGCCACATTCTTTAAGCGTCGAATGGCTATGCCAATAGCCACATTTATCATGCAATTCCGGGAGTACAACCAGGTAATCCGGGAATAAATACCCTGATCAGTATAGTCAATAGACACCAAAATCCACGGTATGAATATTAATGTACAAGACTAAACATTTGTACGAACGTACTTATTACTACAGAGTCAAGAATTTCAGTGAAGGCCTTGCCTTTGAGAAGCGAACCCGCAATATCTTGAGTATAACTAGTATTCATGTATGATTTAGAAGATCTACGGTTAAATCGCTCAAGAACGTTACCACACTCCTTGTGAGTTGAACCGATGTGTCCATAGCTCCACCTATCCTGCGATTCCGTGTGTCAACCCAGGTATATCAGGAGAAAATCCGCTGAACCGTACTAGCAATGGACACCATAATTAACAGTTTGAATATTAAAGTCGTGCGTCGATCCGTTTGAGAACGTTACCAATTGCCATAACGTCATACACATTACCCGATACCTTAGTTTCTGAGAATATAAGCCACTGTATCGCGGGTATTACTGCATGTTCAGAGGATCAAATTAGTATACAGTTTAGCGACGTGCACCGTAATTTCGTGCATGAATTGGAAGACTGAAAGTCAAACCGTTCCAGAGCTTTTCCAGTTTCACTGAGAGCCGAACGGCCAAGACAATAGCTACTGCCGTCCTGTGATTCCGTAAGTTAAACCAAGTATTCTGGGAGTAAATCCGCTGAACATTATTGGCAATAGGCACCTTAAATCACGGTTTGATATTAAAGTAGTTCTTCAAACCATTTGAGACGTTACCCATTGGTATAAATTCATACGTTTTACCGAAGGCCTTACCTTTCGAGGACTTGATCCGCTGCATCGAGGGTATAGCTTCGTGTTCACAAAAACGAAATAGTACTTATTTCAGCGATGGGCACCTTATCTTGTTGTGTGCGCTAGAAGATCGAAGGTCAAACAGTTCGAGAACGTTACCACCGTCTGTGAGAGACGAATCGCTAAGACAGTACCATCACCAATCCTGTGATTCCGTGAGTCAAACCAGGAATTCAGGTAGTGAATCCGGTGAACAGGAGTGGCAAAAGACCCCTTTATTCACCGTATGAATATTAAAGTACAGTGTCAAATCGTTGTTGAACGATACTTATTGGTATAGATTCGAACATCTTACCGATGGCCATGCCATCCGAGAAGTCTATCCCGCTGTATCGAGAGTATAAATTCGTGTTCAGAGAAACAAATTGGTATGCAATTTATGGACGAGCACCTTCATTTCATGTACGACTAAGAAGGTGGTTATACGGTTTTAGAGTGTTACCACCTTTTATGAGAGTATCAGAGCTAAGTCAGTAGGTTCATATATACTGTAATTCCTAAAGTCATACGAGATATTCCGAGAGTAAATGCGTTGTAAATTACTGGCAATAGATACTTCAATTCGCGGAGTGAATATTAAAATAGAGCGTCACACCGTGTGAAAACATTACTAAATGCTATGAAGCCAAACGTTTCTCCGAATGCCTTACCCACCGCTATTTGACCCGCCGTTTCGAGAGGACAGCTACGTGCGTCAGGAAACACATTACCATACAATTTAGTGGTGGGCACATGAAGTTCATGAATGAATTAGGAGGTAGGGTGACAAACCGTTACAGAATTTTACCACCTTTTTAGAGAATCGCACAGCTAAGTCAATTGCTTCACGCACCCTATGTGTCTTAGAGCCAAGCTAGGTATTCTGGCGTCAATCCACTGTCCAGAAATGGCAATATATACCTTATGTCGCAGAGTGAATATTAAAATAGAGAGACAAAGCGTGTGAGAACGTTACTAATTCCTTTAAAGGCAAACGTTTAACCGAATGCCTTAACGTCCGAGAACCCAACGCGCCGTATCGAGGGTATGTCTTCGAGCACAAAGAAAGAAATAAGTCGTCATTTCAGTGACAGGCACGTTAACTTCATGTATGCATTAGAAGGTCGATGGTCAAACCGTTCCAGAACGTTATCACCCCCTTTGGGAGTCGAGTGCATAAGTCAGCAGCTCCACCCATCCTGTGATTCCGAGAGTGAAACCAGTAAATCCCGGTGGTATTCCATTATACAGTATTAGCAATAGACACCTTAACTCACGGTTTAAATAACGGAGTACTGAGTCAATGCGTTGCAAGCCGTTACCTGTTCGTATAGATTCAAACTTGTTACCGAAGGCCTTACCTTCCCAAAACCTAACACGCCGTCGCAAGTATCATGCTTATTGTACTGGGAAACAAATGTGTAGACACTTTAGCAGACGCGCACCTTATTTCTATATAGGAATAACAAAATCGAGTGTCAGACCGTTCAAGAACGGTATCACATTCCTTGAGAGTTGCGCAGCTTCGTCAAAAGCCTAACCCATCATGCGATTCCGTGAGTCAAACAAGGTATTCCGGGAGTCAACCCGATGAACAGTACTGGCAATAGACACCCCATCTCGCGATATGAAAACTAAAGTACAGACTTTATCCCATGAAGAATATTAGCAAGTGGTATAAAGACAGCCATTTTATTCATTACCGTACCTTCCGAGAACCTCACACGCTGCAGCGAGTGTTCTGTTTGGCGTTTACGGGCACACATGAGTGGACATTTTAGCATGCGGAAGCCTTATATTCATGTATGAATACAAAAATTGTCAGTCAAACCGATTGGGAGCACTACCACGTCCTTTGAGGATCGAACGGCGGAGTCAGTAGCTTTACCAATTCTGTAATTCTTATAGCTAAAGCTGGAATTCCAGGAGTTAATCCACTGAGAAGTATTGGCAATAGAAACGTTAATTCACTGTATGAATGTTAAGGTAGAGTATCTAAACGTCGGCGAACATTACCAATTCGTATTATGTCATTCTATTCACCGAATACCGTACCTTCCGAGAACCTAACGCGCTGTAGCGGGTGTCTCACTTATTGTACACGGCAATAATTTAGTAGACCTGTTAGCAAATGAACACCACATGTTCATGTATAAATATTAAAATCGAGAGTCAACTAGTTAGAGAAAGGCACCACCTCCTTTTGGAGTCGATCAGCTAAGTCAATATCTTCACCTATACTGTGACTCCGAATGTCAAACCAGTTGTTCCGGGAGTAAATACTCTTAACGCTATTGGCAATAAACCCCATAATTCGAGGTATGAATAATAAAGTGTGCGTCAAACCATTTGAGAACGTTATCAGTTCCTAGAAAGTCAAACGTTTTACCGAAGACCTTACCCTCCGAAAAATTAGCGTTCTGTATCGAGAGCAAAACATCTTGTTCAGTGAAAGAAATAAGTCTTCACATCAATGACGTGCACCTTTACTTCATGTATGAATTAGAGGATCAGGTGTAAAACAGTTCGAGAACATTACAACTCTCTTTGAGATTCGAACGGCTGAGTCAATAGCTTCTCCAATCCTGTGATTCCGGGAGTCAAACCTGATTTTCTGGGTGGAAATCCTCTGAAGAGTATTGGAAATAGACACATTAGTACACGGTTCGAATACAAAAATCGAGCGTCAAACTGTGTGTGATCATTGCCACATGCTATATAGTCAAAAGTTACACCGGTGACCTTACCTTACGTGAACCACATCCGCTTCATCGAGAGTATCACTTCGTGTTCAGAGAATGAAGCTGGTAGACATTTCCGCCACGGACACTACAATTTCACGTATGAATTACTAGATCGAGGGTCAAACCGTACGAGGTCGTTACCACATTATTTGAGAGGCGAACGACTGTGTCAATTGCTTTGCTTATCCTGTGATTCCGAGGGTCAAACCCGGTAATCCGAGAGTAAATCGGCTGAAGGGAACTGGCAGTAGATACCATAATTCATGGTTCGAATATTAACGCAAAAAGTTAATCCGACGATGAACATTACCAATTGGTATACAGTCATTCGCATTACCGAATATAGTACCTTCCTAGAACCTATAACGCTGTAGCGAATATCATGCTGAGTGATCCCGGAAACAAATCGGTAGATATTTTAGCGGACGGACACCACATGTTAGTGTATAAATATCAACATCGGGAGTCAAAGCGTTCAAGAACGTTACCACCTTCCTTGAGATTCGCACGGGTAAGTCAATAGCTTCGCATATCCATTGGCTCCGAAAGTAAAGCCAGATATTGCGGGAGTAAATCCGCTGAACAGTATTGCCAATAGACACCATAATTCGCGGTTAGGAAAGTACAGTAGAGCGGCAAAACGTTTAAAAGCATTGCAAATTGGAATAATGTCAAACACTTTACCCAAGGCCTTACATTCCGAGAAGCTAACCCCCTATTTCGAGAGTATAACGGTGTCTTCAGGCGAACAAAATTGTATATATTTTAGCGTCGAGCACCGTAATTTTATGAATGAATTAGAATATGTAGGGTCAAACCGTGCGGGAACGTTTCCACCTTTTAGAACCGAAAAGTATAGTGACAAAATTTTTAGCGAAGGCCTTACTTTCCGAGAAGCTAACCCCCTGTTTCGAGAGTATAACGTTGTTTTCAGGCGAATAAATTCGTGTATATTTTAGCGACGAGCACCTTAATTTCATGTACGAATTAGAAGATCGATAGGCAAACAGTTGCATAATGTTACCACCTTCTATCAGGGTCGAAAGGCTGAGTCAATTGCCCCACCTATCTTGTGATTCCGAGAGTCAAGCCAGCTATACCGGGAGTAAATCGGCAGATGAGAATGGCATTAGATACCTTACGTCACGTTAGAAATGTTAAAGCATGGAGTCAAACCGTTGTAGAAAGTAACCTATTGGAATAGAGGCAAACTTTATATCGAAGGCCTTACTATCCGCGAGGGCAACCCGCCGTATCGAGAGTATTATTTCGTGTTATGAGAAGCAAGTTAGAATACGTTTCACAGACAGGTGACTTATTTTCATGTTGAAATAGATGATCGAGGGTGAAACCGTTCGGGAGGGTTACCGCTCTATCTGAGAAACGAACGGCTAAGTCAATGGCTTCTCCTAACTGATGATTCCGAGAGTCAAATGAGGTATTCCGCGAGTAAATCGGCTGAATACTATTGGCAATAAACACCTTAGTTCACGGTATTAAGGTACACAGTAAAACGGTCGGTGAACATTACTGGATCGTATAAAGTTATTCCTTGTACCGAATACCTTATCTTCGGAGAAGCTACCCGGCTGTAGCCCGTTTCCTGATTAGTCTTCGTGCACACAAACTAGTTGATATTTTAGCTGACGGACATGTTATTTTCATGTATAAACCAGAATATCGTGAGTCAAACCGTTCGAGAACGTCTGCAGCTTCATTGAGAGTCGAACGGGTAAATCAATATCTACACCTATCCTCTGATTCAGAGGGTTAGTCTAGGCAATCCGGGAGTCAATCCACTGTGAAATATTACCAATGGACACGTTAATTAGCAGTACGAATATTGATGTCGAGAGCCAAGCCCTTCGAGAAAGGTATCACATAATTGGAGTCGAATGTTTTACCGCCGACCATCCCTCTCGAGAACCTAACACACTGTAGGGTGTGCCTAGCTTACGCTTCACGGAAACAAATTAGTAGACGTTACAGCAGACGAACACCTTAGTCTCACGTTGTAATAGCAAAATAGAGTGTCTAACAGTTGGGGAACGTTACCACCTTCTTTGTGAGGAAAAGGGGACCAGATAATTCCTTCATCTATCCTGTGTGATTCCGTAAGTCACTCCAGGTCATCCGGAATTAAATGCCCTGTACAATATTTGCATTAGTCACTCTATATCACGGGATCGATATTAAAGTACACAATCAAACCGTTGTAGATTGCCATCTATTGGTATGGCGCCAAATTATTTACCGATGGCCTCACATACCGTGAAGCAAACCCGATGTATTGGCAATATATCTTCGCGTTTAGAGAAGCTAGATGCTATACATTTTCGTGACCGGCACCTTAATTACGTGTTAGAATAAGAAGGTCGTGGGACAAATATATCGAAAACGATACCAACTATTCTGAGTGTCACACTGCTATCTTAATAGCGTCACTAATCCTGTGGTTCCGATGCTCAAACCAGGTATTAAGGGGTTAATCCGCTGATCAATATTGGCAGTAACACATTAATTCGCGGTTTGAATATTAAAGTAGAGCGTGAAGCCGTTTGAGATCTTTACCAATTCACTCAGAGTCAAGCGTTTTACCAATTACCTTACCTTCCGAAAACTAACCCGCTGCAGCGAGTGTCATGCTTAATGTTCACGGAAACAAATTGGTAGAGATTTCGGCAGTCAAACATCACATTTTCATGTATTAATATCAAAGCCGAGAGCGAAACCGTTGGAGAATGTTACAACCTTGCCATAGAGTCGAATAGCTATGTCTATAGCTTTACCTATCCTGTGTTTCCGCGAGTCAAACCAGATATACCGGGAGTATTTTCCCTGTACAGTATTGGCAATAGACACATTAATTCACTGTAAGAATACGAAAGCACAGTGTCAAACCGTTCTGGAACGTCAACAATTTGTATAGAAACAATTCATTTACCGGCGGCCGTTCCTTCCGTGAATTCTAACCTGCTGTGTGGAGAGTATAGCATAGTGTTCAGAAAAACAAACTAGTAATCATATTAGTGACGGACACGTTGATTTCACTACTGAATTAGAAGATCGACTGTCAGACCGTTCGAGAACGTTATCACCATTTTTTAATGTCGCAACAGTAAGTCAATAGCTGCACCTATCGTGTTATTCCTGTAGCCAAACCAGGTATTCAGGGAGTCAATCCGCAGTAAACTATTGGCAGTGGAGACCTTAACGCATGGTATGAATATAAAAGTTCAGAGTCAATCCTCTGTAGAACGGTAGCAATTTGTATAAAGGAAAACATTCTACACACGGCATTACCTTCCGAGAACCTATCCATGGTATCGGGAGTATAACATCGTGACCATAGAAACAAGTTAGCATACATATTAGTGCGGCCTATCTTAATTTCAGGTATAAATTAAAAGATAGAAAGCCCAACCGATCCATATATAGAGCAGCGATGTCAATAGCTACACCTATTCTGTGATTGCGAGAATCAAGCCTGGTATTCCGGGAATAAATCCGCTGATGAATATTGGAAACTGACACCATAATTCACGGTTTGAATATTAAAGTAGAGCGTCAAAGTGTTTTAGTGCGTTGCCAATTGCTATAAAGTCAAACAGTTTACCGATGGCATTACCTTAGGAGAAGCTATCTCGCTTGATCGAGAGTATAACTAAGTGTTCAGGGGATCAAATTAGAAAACATTGTCGTATCGGAGACCATAATTTCAATATGAATATGAAGATCGCGAGTCTATCCGTTTGAGAACGATATCACCTTCTTTGAGGGTTGCACAGCTAAGTCTACAGCTCAACATATCCTGCGATTCCGAGAGTCAATCCTGATATTCTGGGTGTGAATCCGCTGAACGGTATTGTCATTAGACACATTAATTCACAGTATGAATATTAATGTTTACCGTCAACCCGTTGTAGAAGGCTAGCGATTGGTATAGAGAAAAACATTTCACCGAAGGCAGTAACTTCCGAAAAATTAACCCGCTGTATCGAGAGTAATACTTCGTGGTCAGAGAAGCAGGTTAGTCTACATTTTCGTGACGGGCACATAAATTTCAGGTATGAATTGGAAGATCGAGGGTCAAACCTTTCGAGAACGTCGCCACCTTCTTTGAGAGACGAACGGCAATGTTAGTAACACCACCTATCCTGTGATTCCGACTATCAAACCAGGAACTCCGTGCGTAAATGCGCTGAACAGAATTAGCATAGGATACCTTAATTCACGGTATGACTATCAAAGTACAGTGGCAAACGGTTGTACAGCGTTTCCTATTTCCATAAACTAATTATTTTTACCGAATACCATACATTTCGAAAACCTAACTCTCTGCATGGAAAGAATAACTGCAAGTTCAGAGAAACAAATTA
>NIJG01001387.1:15504-32077 GCA_002201625.1 Euglossa dilemma | reverse complement strand
AGGGGGTGGGGGGATCCTCCTCTTCGAATCTAAGAGTTAGGTTAATGTATCTTAACACTTGGACTGCGGGTATATTTTGCCGCCAATTTACGCGTGCAGCGGGCGTTTTATCGTGAACTGCGCGGGATTTTGGTCACTCGGTAAAATCGCAGTAAATCGAAAACTACTTCGTATTTATCAACGTAGAATTTTTATTTTACACTTAAATATATATATAAAGAAAAAAACAGTAATAAAAAACTGCGCTTCAAATTAACACTAAATTTACGGGGGTTTTTCGTATACCTATTTCTACGGACACTCGTCAAATTTAGGTTAAAAAAAATCACATATTTTCTTTAAAAATCAAACGATGGGTTTAATTTGAAAACAATCGCAATATTAACAGACTTAATATAAGTTAATTAAATCTGTTAATATCCTATAACTGAAGCAACCCATCCGTCAAATTGACAGGTCCCATAAATCTAGTGTTAACAAAACACGACTTGTACGCTTTGAAGGTAGGAACTCGATTGAAGACCAAGTAACTCAGCAAAAGACCGAGTAGCTTGACTCGAAATTTGTGGGAAAAAAGAATGCGAAACGTTGTCTAGCAACGCAACATCATACATATAATGTTTTACATACATGACATGTATGTCTGACATTGTATGTAATTGCATTGCAGTTATACACCACCCGCTATCCACCACAAATCTACTAAATACGTATTTTTGACCCCAGTTTTGTTTTGTCTCCAGTGACAGACTGCGAAAAACGTAAAACTACGTTGCCCGCAGTCCAAGTGTTAAGCTTAAATGGTAGTAATTAATGTGAATGTAATATCAATTGTCGATCATTCGGCCACAAATTATCGTCCTTTTCGATTCTTGGAGTTAAATCATTCTCGTCGGGAAAAATAGAAAAGAAAATTTAATTTTTTAACATAGAAAGGAACAGCATGCTTTGCATTCTAGAATTTGCAGATTTTAAAGAGAAATATCATAAATAATTAAATATAAATCATTCTTCAGTTAATAATATTAAAGCATGCCTAAAAGGTTATAATGAACTTATAAATCATATTTTAGTTTGAATTACAATTATTTGCGCAATAAAACCATTTGATCCGAATATTGAATAATTATTGTTAAAATATCAACCAATTATAGAAAATGGAAAAATTATTAAAATTATGCAAGAAAACATCAATTATTGAATATTTATATTCAAAAAATCTGTTTAAATTAGTCCATGGATAAATTAATCATAAAGTTAATCACAAAATAAATAAAATTATAAGACGAATAAGAAATATTAAACTATGATTAAAAATAAGTCATTCTTTAGTTAATAGTTTTAAAGCATTACCAAGAGGTTGTAATAATTCAATGAATCATACTTTATCTTGACTTTTACGGTATCGTATAAAAGATAATAATTTTCCTTTAAGTAAAGTTAAGAAAGCAACCCTGATTACTAGTAAAATAAATATAATTAGGAAATTTTGTATTCATTAATAATAATAATTTTTATAAAACAAAATAATTATTTATTTGAAATAAAATAGTTCTAATATTTATTTGATTTAGTGTACAATATTTTAATAAAAATCTTCCATTTAAAATTATAAATATTTAAATCTCAAGAATATTCTAATTTCAACTCAGATTATTTGAACAATTGTTCGAAATGATCTGAATATTGAATAAATATTATTAGAAGGTCAACCAATTATAGAAACTGGAAAAATTAATAAAATTATACAGAAAAACATGAATTAATGAATATTTATATTCAAAAAATAAGTTAGATATTTAATTATTATACATTTAAATTAATATTAAAAAATTATACGTTTGAATATCTATCTTTGACTAAATTAGTGAAAATTTTATTGGTAATTACTAATAAATACATTTTTCTATTTTTCCTGTTACTATCAAGCATGTGTTAAAATTCAGATTTACTGAAAACTTGTAGAACATCCTTAGAAATGTTTTAAATATTTAAAAGGTCTCTAACGTGATTCTATGATGTCGACAAATCTTAAATTTATGTTAAGATGAAAATTAAATTTCTTAATTTCATTATGACGATTTAATTCATGACAGCAGTATTAGAGCAATATATATTTATAGCAACAAAAATTAAAGGAATAAAATTTAATTTCAAAGAAACTAATTCTTAACATTTTACACTTTTTTTCTTTAGGTAATATATATTCTTCATTTACATATGGCCAGGCATTTTAACGAGCTAGAACGTGGTTTGCACGGGTCCAAGGTGTCCATTATCTACAATGTCCACTAATTTGTTTCCCGAAAATTTAAGTTAGACTCTCGCTACAGCGGGTTAGGTTCTCGGATAGTAGTGATCTTCGGTCAAAAGTTTGATTCTATACCAAGTGGCAACGTTTAGGAAGGGTTTGACACTCGACTTAACAGGAAATACCTAAAGGGAATTATTAAATGCTAACACTAAATACATAAAATGGGCGAGTGGATTGGTCTGCATTGTAAAGGATAGTTAAGGTTTTGATTTGATTTCGGTTAGGTTCTCGGCTTTAGGTTAGGTTCTTGGACATACGTGTCTCGGCCATACAAATATTAAACAAAAACACTAAATAACTGAATGGAATTATTAACTGTCAATAATAAGTACATTAAATCTGCGGGTGGATTTGTCTGCTCTGTAACGGGCGGTTTAACTCTATAATTAGTGGTATCGTCCTACATCGGTTTTCCTATCAACTTTACCATTCAGACCGTGAATTAAGGTGTCTATTGGCAATATTAGACAGTTGTTTGACTCCTGAAAGTCCTGGTTTGACTCTCGGAATAACAGAATGGGTGAAGGTACTCACTTAGCGGTGAGGCTCTCCTAAGTAGTGGTAACGTTCCCCAACGGTATGACTCTAAACTTTGCCATTCATACCTTAAATAGAACAATCCATTATCTATAACGAGCAATAGTTTGATTCCCGGAATTCGCAGTTTGACTCTCGCAATAACTGGTCAGGTTCTCAGAAGGTACAGGTCCTCGGTAAAAAGTTAGGCTCCCTACCAAGTGGTGACATTCACGAAGGGTTCCCTCTTTACTTCATTATTCATACCGTGAAATAAGGTGTTTATTGACAATACTGTACAGTGGTTTGACTCACGGAAGTCCTTGTTTGACTCTCAGAATAACAGGATAGGTGAGGATATAGACTCAGCGGTTCGACTCTCCAAAAAGGTGGTAACGTTCTCGAACGGTTTGACTCCTGACATTGCTATTCATACACGAAATTAAGGTGTCCGCCGCTAAAGTGTATACTAATTTGTTTCTGTGAACACGAAGGTATACTCTCGATACAGCGGGTTAGGTTCGCGGAGGGTAAGGTCTTCGGTAGAATGTTTGACTGTATGGTCAGTGGTAACGTTCTCCAACGGTTTGACTCTGTACTTTAATAGTTATACCGTGAACTAAGGTGTCTATTGCCAATACTGTTCAGCGGATTTATTCCTGGAATACCTGGTTTCATTCTCGGAATCACAGGATAGGTGAAGCTATAGTCTTAGTCGATCGACTCTCAAAAATGTGGTAACGAACTCGATGGGTTTGACTCTCGACTTTGTTGGTTGTACATGATATTAAGATGATCGTCTGCTAAAATGTCTACTAATTTGTTTCCGGGAACACTAAGCTGGACACTCCTTCCAGCGGGTTAGGTGCTCGGAAGGTAAGGTCTTCGGTAAAGCGATTGACTCTATACCAAGTGGTATCGTGCTTCAACAGGGTGACTCTCTACTATAATATTCATACCATGAATTAAGGTGTCTCTTGCCAAAACTCTACAGCGGATTTACTCCATGAATATCTGCTCTCGCTCTTGGAATCACAGGATAGCTGGAGCTGTTGACGTAGCTGTTCAACTGACAAAAAAAGGTGTTAACGATCTCGGTCGCTTTGACACTCGATTTTGCTAGTCATAAATGAAATTGCGTTCTTCGTCTGCTATAATGTCTACTAATACGTTTCCGTGAACACTAAGCTAGACACTCGCTACAGTTTGATTGGTTCTCGATAGGTAATGTATTCGGTAAAAATTTTGACTTTATATCAATTGGTATCGTTCTCAAACGTTTATACGCTCGACTTTAACATCCATACCTTGAACTAAGGTGTCTATTCTCATTATTGTACAGCGAAGTGACACCCGGTATACCTGATTCGACCCTCGGAATAACGGGGTAGGTGATAGTATTGACTTAGCGGCGCGACTCTTAAACAAGGTGGTATCGTTCTCGAAAGGTATCACCCTCCACCTTCTAATTCATACATTAAATAGGGATGTCCGTCTCTAAAATGTATACAAATGTGCTTCTCTGAACACGAAATCATATCCTCGATACAGCGGGTTATCATCTCGGAAGGTACGGCCTTCCATAAAAGGTTTTACTTCATACCAATTGTTAACTTTTTACAACGGTTTGACTCTGTACCGTAACATTGATGACATGAAATAGGGTATCTAGTGACATACTGTACAGTACAACCGTTGTAGGGCGTTCCTTATTGTTATAGGATTAAGGTCTTTACCGAAGGCCTTACATTCCGCGAAGCTAACCAGCTATATCGAGGGTATTACATGCTGTTCTGAGAAGCAAGTTAGTTTACATTTTCCTGACGGCCACCTTAATTTGGTGTATGAATTGGAAGACCGGTGTCAAACCGTCCGTGTACGTTACCACATTCTTTGAGAGACAAACAGATAAGTCAAAAGCTACACCTATCCTGTGATTCTGAGGGTCAAACCAGGTATTCCAGGACTGAATCCGCTGTACCGTATCAACACTAAAATCCCTACTTCCGTGTGTATATACTAATGTATAGGGTCACACAGTTGTACAACGTTACCTACTGGCATAGAGTCTAACTTTTCACCGAAGGTCGTACCTTCCGAGAAGCTGACCTCGCTATATCGAGAGTATATTTTCGTGGTCAGAGAAGCAAAATAGTATCAGTTTTAGTGATGGGTACATTAATTTCATCTATGAATCAGAATATCGATAGTCAAACCGTACGTGAATGTTAGCACCTTCTTTGGGATTCGAACGGCTAAGTCATCAGCCTTACCTATCCTGTGATTTCGAGTGCAAAGCCAGGTGATCCGTGAGTAAATGCAGTGATAAGTATTGGCAATGGACATCTTATTTCACGGTATAAATATTAAAGCACAGAGTGAGAACGTTGTAGAACGTTACCTATTGGTATAGGGTCCAACTTTTTACCGAGAAGCTAACCCGCTGTATCCAGAGTATAACATCTTCTTCAGTGACACAAATTACTATACATTTTAGTGACGGGCACTTTAATTTCATATATGAATTAGAAGATCGAGTGTCAGACGGTGCTGGAACGTGCCCACCGTCTTTGAGAGTCGAACTACTAAGTTAGTTCACCTATACTGTGATTCCGAGAGCCAAACCAGGTACTCTGGGCGTAAATTCGCTGTACAGTATCTGCATTAAAAACCCTACTTCTCAGTGTAATTATTAAATTACAGAGTAACACAGTTGAACAACGTTACCTATTGGTATAAAGTTTATCTTTTCACCGAAGGCCGAGCCCTCCGAGAATCTAATCCGCAGTATAGAGATTATAACTTTGTGGTCTGGGAAGGAAAATGGTATAAATTTTAGTAATGGGCACCTTAATTTCATGTATGTATTAGAACATCGAGCTTAAAGCCGTACGAGAACGTTAGCGCTTTAGTTGAGAAACGAACGGCTGAGTTACTAGCTTCACCTATCCTATGATTCTGACAGTCAAACCAGGTATTCCGGGCGTAAATACGTAGAACAGTATTAGACACCGTAATTCACGGATTTAATATTCATGTAGCGCGTCAGTTCATTTGAGAACGTTACCTATTGCTATATAGTCAAAATTTTACCGATGGCCTTACCTTCCGAGAAGCAAACCCGCTGTATCAAGAGTATAACATCGTGTTTAGAGAAGCAAATTAGTATACAATTTAGTGACGGGCACTTTAATTTAATGTATTAATTACAAGGTCAAGTGTCAAACGTTTCGACAACGTTACCACCTTCTTTGGGAGTCGCACAGCTAAGTCAATAGCTTCAGCTATCCTGTGATCCCGAGAGTCAAACCACGTATTCCGGGAATAATCCGCTGAAAAATATTGGCAATAGACACCTTAATTCACAGTTCGAATATTGAAGTAGTGCGTAAAACCGTTTCAGAACGTTAGCAATTTTTATAAAGTCAAACGTTTTACTGAAGGCCTTATTCTCCGAGAACCTAACCCGCTATATCGATAGTATAAATTCGCGTTCAGAGAAACAAACTACTATTCATTTTAGTGACGGGGCCCTTAATTTCATGTATGAACAAGAAGATCGAGAGTCAAACCTTTCGAGAACGATTTCACCTTTTCGAGAGTCGAACCGATTGGTCAATAGCTTCACCTATCCTGTGACTCCGAGAGTGAAACCCGGAATGCAACGAGTCTATCCGCTGCACAGTATTGGCAATGGACATCTTAATCCACGGTGATAATATTAATGCAGATCGTCAAACAGCTGTGGAACGATACATGTTGTAATGGAGTCAAACTGTTTAGCGAAGGTATTATCTTCCACGAACTCAGCCTTCTGTATCGTGAGTGTAACCTGGTGCTCAGAGAAGCAAATTAGTATACATTTTAGTGACGGGCACCATAATTTCATGTAACAATGGGACGATCGATGGTCAAACCGAGCGAGAACGTCACCATCTTCATCAAGAGTGGTACTGCTAAATCAATAGTTTCAACTGTTATTCCGAGAGTGAATCCAGGTATACTGGAAGCTGATACGCTGAACAGTGTTCACAATGAACATCTTAATTCACGGTTGCAGTATTAAAGTAGAGACCCAAACTGTTGTAGATCGTTAGCTATTAGTATAGAGTCAAACTTTTTACGGAAGACGTTGGTTTCCGAGAAACCTAACCCGCTATGGGGAGTGTCCTGGTTAGTGTTCGCGGAAACAAATTAGTAGACATTTCAGTAGACGGACATCTTATTTCCATGTATGAATAGCAAAATCGAAAGTCAAACCGTTCGAGAAAGTCACAACCTGCTTTGAGTGTCGTACATCTACGTCAATAGCATCACCTATGTTGTGATTCCGAGAGTCAAACCAGGTATTCCGGGAATGAATGCGCTGTACACTATTGGCATCACACACTCTATTTCATGGTATAAATAATAAAGTCCAGTGTCAAGCCTTTGTAGAACGTTACGAATTGGTATAAAGTCTAACTTTTTACCGAAGACCGTACCCTCCAAAGCCTTACGCGCTGTATCAAGCGTGCAACATGGTATTGCGAGGAGTAAATTATAAATTTTATTGACAGGCACCTTAATTTCGTGTAGTAATTAGAAGATCGATGATCAACCCATTCGAGAGCATTACCACTCTCTTTGAGAGCAAACGGCTAAATCAATAACTACACCAAAGGTGTGATTCCCAAAGGCAGACCAGGTACACCTGGAGTAAAACCGTTGAAAAGTATTGGCATTGGACACCGTTTTTCAGGCTATAGATATTAATGTACAGATTCAAACCGTTGTAGATCGTTACATATTTGTATAGAGCCTAACTCTTTATCGAGGTCCTTAGCTTTCGAGAACATAACCCGAGAATTTAACTTCGTGCTCAGAGAAGCAAATTACTATACATTTTTTTGACGGGGAACTTAATTTCATGTATGAATTAGAAGGTCGAGCGTCGAACTGTTCGAGAACGTTACCACCTTCTTTGAAAGTCGAAAGGCTATGTCAATTTCTTCACCCATCCTGTGATTCCGATAGTCAAACCAGGTATCCAAGGAGTCAGTCCGCTGTACGTTATTGGCAACGGACACCTTAATTCACGGTTGGAATATTAAAGTACGGAACCAAACCATTGTAGAACGTTACCTATTGGTATAGAGTCAAATTTTTTACCTTAGGCCTTGAATACTGAGAGTCTAACACGCTGTATCGAGAGTAAAACTTTGTGTTCAGAGAAGCAAATTAGTGTACATTTCAGTGGCGGGCACCTATATTTCATATGTGAATTGGAAGATCGAGAGGCAAACTGTTCCTAGAACCTTACCACACTCTGTCACACCAAGCGGCTAAGTCAATAGCTTCACCTGTCCTGTGATTCCAAGAGTCAAACCAAGTATTCAGGGAGTAAATCCGCTGTACTCTATCGGCTTTAATCACCATACTTCCCCGTATAAATGTTAAAGTAGAGAGTCAAACCGTTGTAGGTCGATACTAATTGGTATAGGATCAAACTTTTTACAAAAGTCCTTACCTTCTAAGAAGCCAACCCGCTGTATCGAGAGTATGACTTCGTGTTTAGAGAAGCACATTGGTATACATTTTAGTGACGGGCACCTTTATTTCATGTATGAATTAAAAGATCTAGGATCACGCCATTCGGGAACATTACTGCATTCTTCGAGAGACGAACGGTTAAGTCCATAGCTTCACCTATTCCAGGATTCCAAGAGTCATACCAGGGACTCCGGTAGTAAATCCGCGGACCAGTTTTGCAATGCAGACCTTAATTCACGTTGTGAATATTAAAGTAGGGATTCAAACTGTCGGGGAAAGTTACCAGTTTGTATAATGTCATTCTTATTACGGACTACTTTACCTTAAGTGAACCTAACCCGCTCTAGCGAGTGCCTTGCTTAATATTCACGGAAAGAAATTAGAAGACATTTTCGCAGACGGACGCATTATTTTCATGTATGAATAGAATAATCGTGAGTCAACCCGTTCGAGAACAATCCCACCTTCTTTACGGGACGGACGGCTAAGTCAATAGCTTCACCTATCCTGTTATTTCGATAGTCAACCCAGGTATTCCGGGAGTCAATCCGATGAACTGTATTAGCAATAGACACTTTATCTTCCATTATGAAAGTTAAAGTACAGAGTTTAACCGTTGGAGAACATTACCGATTGGTATAAAGCCTGCCTTTTTATCAATTACCTTAACTTCCGAGAACGTAACCCGCTGCATCGAGCGTGTTGCTTAGGGGTAACCGGATACAAAATTAGTAGACATTTTAACAGACGGATGCCTTATATTCATGTATGACATACAAAGATCGAGGGTCAAACCTTTCAAGAACGTTTCCACCTTCATTGAGGATCATTCGGCTAAGTCAATAGCTACACCTAACCTGTGATTAGCAGAGTCAAGCTATGTATGCCGGGGGTCAGTCCGCTCAACAGTATTGGCAATAGTCACCCTAATACACGGTATGAATATTCAAGCAGATAGTCAAACCGTCGGAGAATCTTTCAAATTCATATTAAGTCATTCTTTTTACCGAATACCGTACCTTCTGAGAACCTAACCCGCTATAGCGAGGGTCTTGCTTAGTGTTCACGGAAACAAATTAGCAGACATTTTAGCAGACGGACACTTTACTTTCATGCAGGTATAGCAAAATCGAGAGTCAAACTGTTCAAGAGCGTTAGCATGTTTTTTGAAAGTCGTACCACTAAGTCAATAGCTTCACCAACCCTGTTATTCCGAGAGTTAGACCAGGTATGTCGAGATTAATCAGCTGAACAATATTGCCAATAGTTACATTGATTCAAGGTTTAAATATTAAAGTATAGCGTAAAACCGTTTGAGGACGGTAGCAATTTGTATAGGGTCAAACCCTTTACTACAGACCTTACCCTCCGAAAGTCTAACCCGCTGTTGCAAGTGTCTTCCATAGTGTTGACGGATACAAATTAGTAGACATTTTAGTAGACAGACACCCTCCTTTCTTATATGATTAGCAAAATCGCGAACCAAACCTTTTGACATCGTTAGTACCTTCTTTGAGTGTCGAAAGGCTAAGTCAATAGCTTCACCTTTCCTGTGATTTCGAATGTCAAACCAGCTATACAGGGAATAAATCGGCTGTGCAGTATTGGCAATCGACACCTAATTCACGACTTGAATGTTAAAGTAGAATGTCAAACCGTAGTAAAACGTTACCCATTCGTATAGAGTCAAGATTTTTACCGAAGGCCTTATCCTCCGAAAGTCTAACCCGCTGTTGCAAGTGTCTTGCTTATTGTTCACGGAAACAAATTAGTAGACATACTAGCAGACGGACACCATATTATCATGAATAAATATCAAAATTGTGAGTCAAACAGTTCGAGAACGTTATCACCTTGATTGATACTCAAACGGTTAAGTCCATAGCTTCCCCTATCCTGTGATTCCGAGAGTCATACCAGGTATTCGGCGAGTAAATCCGCTGAACAGTATTGGCAATAGACACCTTAATTCACACTATGAATATGAAAGTACAGAGTTAAACCGTTGTTGCACGTCCCAGTTGGTATAGAGTCAAACTCTTTACCGAAGGCCTATCGTATAGAAAGCAAATGGTTTTCACGAATCATTTTCTAGCTGTTGCAGTGTGGTGCCTAACGCGTGGTACGAAGCGTCGATCATGATCGCTAGCTGCGGGTCTTTCGCAGGGAGCGCTCCCAACGCCGGGTTGATTAACACGTTTTTCGTAGCTTTCAAGGCCGTGTCTGTCTCTGCCGTTCATGGAACCGGGGCGTTTTCTTTGACTTCCTGGACTCAAAGTAACCGATTCAGACAGGACGGTATAGCAACTGCGTCCAGCATGAATCTGCGATAGAAGTTCACCATCCCATGGAACCTTCGAAGCTGCTTGATGATCTCTCGCTTTGGGAATTTCGCAATCACGTCAATCCTGTCAACAAACGGTCGAGTGCCTTCCTTTATTACCTTATAGGCGATGAATAGTACTTGCTGATGTTGCGAAAATACAATTGTTCGGATTGATGACTACGCCATAATGATACAATTATGAGAATAACTGGCTTAGGTGATTTTGATGCTCGGTTTCATCTTTTGGTGCTACTGGAATGTTATCGAGATAGACGTAGCAAAAGTCGAGTACTCTTACAACGGTGTCTATGAATTGTTGGAACGTCTGTGCAGCGGTTCTCGAATCAAACGGCATTACGATAAGTTCAAATAACCCGAACGAGGTGGTTACCACGGTTTTCGGAATGTCGTCCTCGTTCACATGGATTTGGTGATAAGCCTGGACGAAGTTTAGGATCGAAAAAACTGTTTTCCTGGCGAGTATAAGTGCCAAGTCCTCTATATACGATATCGGGTATCAGTCCAGTATGGTTCGCGCTTTGAGGCCCCCTTAATTGCTAGAGAACGGTACAAAGAACGGTAGACAAGGTACGCTGTTCAGGAAGAAATTAAATCAAACAAATTTTCCAAAGATCATCATGAACAGTGCAGAAATTAAATTCGTGGACACCATTAAAATACACGAAGTACTCTTTGATAAATTAACCTGAACCACGCATAACAAATCTATGAAGGAATTATGCCCGAGGGGGCGAAACGTAATCAAATCCCTAGTCAATATGAACCGGGAAAATCACATCAGGAAACTCGGATAAAATCTTATCGAGTTCTAACACTCCAAACTTAACTGCCGAGGAAGTATTTATAATTCGAGAACCTATCTTATCTTCAATGTAAAACTGTTTGATCACTACGATATTAGTCGAAAATATCAATAGTATAATACTCAAGCTTTCTAAAAGCAACGTAAACCTAACCTATTGCTAATGTATAAGAGTTTGCTCGCCACAATATATGTCGAAAATATAAATAGAATACACAAACTCTCTAAAAACAACGTAAACCTAATCTATTATTTTTGTTTAAGTGTGTCCTCGCAGCAATATTAGTTGAAAATATAAGCAGAACACACTATGTCTCTAAAGAACGAGTAAACCAAATTATTCTGTATGTTTTCATACCCCAATGTTAGACGAAAATTTAAGCAGAATACAGGAACTCTCTAAAAACAAAGTAATCCTAAGCTGTTATTTATATAAAAATTTGCTCGCCAAGATATTAGTAAAAAATCTCACAAGAATACTCAAACTTTCTAAAAGTAGCGTAAACCTAACCTTTTATTTATGTGAGAAGATTTGCTTGCCACGATATGAGTCGACAATATCAATAGAATACTCAAATTATCTAAAAACAACGTAAACCTAACCTATTATTAATGTAAAATATTTTACCGGCCACAGTATTAATCGAAAATATAAATAGAATACATTTATTCCCTAAAAACAGAGTAAACCTAACCTATCATTTATGCAAAAAGGTTTACTGACCACGATATTAAACGAAATATCAATACCGAATACTCGAAATCTCCAAAAACAGTGTAAACCTAACCTATTAATAAATTAATAATAAATCTATTTAATTTTTAAAATTGTATTAATAAATCTTTTATTACCCACACAATAAAAAATAAATTANAATATAATACATAAATTATTCAAGTTTATGATTTAATGTTTCAGGATGGTTTCGTTTGGATTTCAATACCTACATAGATTTCATATTTAACATATTAATTGTTATTGCGTATCTTATTTGCGAGAGTTGACACGTTTCTACCGTTTTGTTTGCGAGAGTAGAAAAGGTACGTAGTTTAGAGTTTGTAATAACTCTTATGAGGGCTACATATTTTTCTATCCGTCGATTTGAATATTGGCAGTTGGTTATTCGCAGGGACAAAAATAGAAGTTAGAAACGATTTTCCTGAACAGTAAAATTACTATCTCTTACGACAAGTACGGGGCGCATATGGTTGTCAAAGGTTACGTCCCGTCGTGCTTTGCCTGGGGAAATTTTAATCTTAATACATCGCATAGAATTTCATCTATAAGTAACACGAATCGAGTCCGTAACAGCTCGAAATGAAAGCTTGTCTGGTAACATTTGTATCTTAATCGATATTTCCAATCCTTTTTATTGCTTTACATCTAACAGATTTCACATTTCACTTCTCTCTATATGAATCTACACCGAAACGTACCTTGATTATTCCTGGATATCAATACAATCTTTTCAAATGACACGAGAAAAATTAGCGCAACATAAATCTACTATTAAGTATGGCTTACTTAACGAATATGTCTTATTCATAGTACATCCCGTTGAATTTGGTTGGAGAAATGACAAAGTTACTTGACTATACAGTATACCTAATTACAATTTTTCAAGTACTTGTGATATTTTGAGAAGAAAATGTTTTAACACAAAAATTTATCAGTTTTTCGTGAACAAAATCGTGACTAGATTTGGGGATATCTTGTGTAATTATATTTGGGTATGCAGATGCACATACAGGAGGTAAAACAGAAATATTGTTAACATGCACATAGCCATACTGTTTCATTCCGGGTTTCCAATATAACGCTCACATAACATCAAGTGTTGACAGGTAAATCTCCCTAGAGTGATCTTTTACTTTGGACAAATGTCAACGCTTCTAAATATGTCACATGGTAACATATTTAGCCACAGTTACGATTGTGTATAGATTGGACTACCTTTTCTCTCGTCCACCATCATCACACTATTTTTCTAATATCTCTTTGCTAAAACTGAGAATCATCCGACTCAGTGATGTTTACCTCTTCTTATATTCAATTATCCTACTTTTTCCAATATTCATTTCCACTTTATCGAGTAATACTAACAGTATACATACTAAATCAGTAACAGCATTGCATTCTCTTGCAATTTAGGTGGCTTGCTTTTCCTTTTCTTTTCAAATTCTCGATAATTTCGTGAATTTTTGCCAATATCGTATAATATTTACGCAGATGGATTGTTTTGCTGCTACGTGCATTTCTTTTACATTCGTCAAGTATTAGCAACATATCAACCTTTTTACTGTTAAAATCTAAACAATCGCAAGCTGAAATTTTTTTCTTTGTCAAAAATTGTCAACAGTTCGTAGACACGTTCTTAGATAAGTTTCTAGTAATACAACGTTTACTCGAGATTCCTAATTTGAAAGAAATTTCAAGCCTTAATAGTAAACACAAATTATTACATCCATTTAAGCTGTTTTCGACTGATTGTTATTTCTATTATTAAAGCTATTATTGCAATTTTCATTTCATTGCCTTCAACGTAATTGCAAAATCATGGTAGACTATATTGTTAAATTCGTAGATACGAGGTACAAAGAATCATTTTTACAAGTACCGAAAAATGATTGTTTGAAATATTTCTTTATTGCACCGTACAGGCAATTGAAAAATGATTAACTATTCTCTTATGTATTCTTTAGGAGACCTTGAATTACGAAAAAAAAAATGACTCAAACAAGAGGAGACCAATCAGAGGAGTCAGATGCATCTGATACGGAACTATATGAAATCGCGGATGAAACAGAAAACAAGCCAATAGGATTGAATTTAGGATCGAAGAATGTAATGTAGTGTAATAAAAAAATCTGCAGAAAATGTATTTAAAAATAATATATATATGTAAACATTGTATTGAATAAAGTCCCTATAAAATATAGTTTTATTTGTTTTTAAAAACTTCAATTTCGATGTTTGAGTTATGTTGACACATTTCAGGCAATATAGGTATATATCCATCATCCGGCTACCTGGTATTAATTGTATTTCGTAAAAACAAATTCTTTTTTATTTGCGTTGTATCTTAGTGGTCGGAAAAAGAAAAAGTCTGGCAGGAACCATAAGATGCAAATAAACCGTTCTTTCGAAAGATTCATTGCAAATATTTTGATTTATTTCACTGAAACATTAATAGGGATACATTGCTATGTCTATCAAATAGAATAAATGTAACGAGTGAAATTTCAACGAAATACTGAATTCGATGCATACTCAATACATGTCTCGAGTAAATTGCTCGATTTATTTGCAATTGATTTTTTGAGAAAACAATCTATTTGTAATTTACGGTTACTGGCTCCTTTTGGAGACCAAAATACGATGCAGTAAAATAAATTTTACATTGAAAATTATGCTTGAGGAAAGTTTCGTGGCTTTGTCATATAACAGGTTTTTTTGCCAATACAAACGTATATAATCGCGTTTATCAGCATCTCATAGAAACATGCACTTCTATAAATATCCAACGATATCTGCATATGAATATTTTTCCCGCTATTAAATCCACACTAAGGTACATACCGTAGCTACGAAGTGCACAAGAAAACCTTGTTATCGCAAAGAATTAAACAGAACTGCAATGGATGAAAATTGATGTTTCGTTTACAAAAGACCCATTGGGCCCAACAAAGTACAGGAAGGAGAGAATTGTGCACAGAAGAAAACATATGTTTTATAAATGTCACAAGTCGGCTGAATGACCTACCACGAACACTTTTAAATCGCATCCATTTAATGTACGATGAGTATTTCCGACTTTCCCAAAAAAACTGTAGGGACGTAACCTACGATTGCAAATAATAAAAAGAATGTTATACTTCCGCCATTTGATTTAGGATTTGTATTACATTTAATAATGATTTTTGTTCAAAATATTTACATGAGTACATGAAACTATTGAAAATATTGATGATATATAAACCCATTTGTGTTTTTCGGATGTTTTGATAATTTTGATACGTATTATGAATAGCAACATTTCGAGCCGTTTTCAATGGTGATTTCTATTTTAAACTTCAAATATCGATCGCATATCATAGAAAGAGTATAGCGAATGTAGAAGGAATTTATATAATTTTAAAGACTTTCTCGTCTACTTTAAATGATTTCTCAATTGCAAAATATACTTCTATTCAGCCTCTCAATAGTGCTTTTTTCTTTCACAAATGTTACGTTTTATTCACTACACGTGCACTAGTTCTTTCGTAACATCTTAAATTCGCTCGTCCTAATATTATATGCTATCCTAATATAATCCATTCAATCTACAATATATATATTTATGGCGAAGCCGAGTGCAAGTAATGGATCCATACATGCGATCAAATGCTTAGGACAAGTGATAAAGGTATTAAAGAAGACGACGTGTATACTATAAACAAGGGCGTTGGGACACATACACGTCAGATGTATTGCAGTGCGTCGTTCAACAGGTGTCAGTGTGTATGTCCGTCCGAATTTAGTCGAGAGTGTAGTGAGAGATATTTGTGGTTGACAGTTATTGAGAGAGCATCAGCGATTAGCCTTTAGAACTGTTAATACTTGAAATACCCGTCTTAGTGGAATTACCGACTGCGTATTCCATGTAGAGCGCAATGGTATATACATCAAGTACATGGCGCATGGGACAATAATTTTGCTTTCCCGATAAGTATTGGGTTGTCCGGAATGTTCGTGCCGATTTTCGGTAGGTAGCGTACGAGACCTGCCTGAATATATCACAATTATTGAAAACGAATGACACGTGTACATATTCTAAAAGAGATATCTTCAGCCATATTTGGAATAAAAGTTTGGTTACGATTCGTTAATTTTTATCAGCTTTGTACACCTTAGAATATGGTGGTAAATAAAGTGCATTATAGGCATTTAATGCTTTTCTTTTTCCGAATGGGCAAAAATGCCACACAAGCGGCAAATAAGATATGCGCTATTTATGGCAAGGATGCTGTAGCCGAAAGAACTGTGCAGAAGTGGTTTGCTCGGTTTAAAGCTGGAAATTTC